>JAJLRJ010000014.1:25030180-25040180 GCA_024195265.1 Dendrophyllia cribrosa | reverse complement strand
GTACACATTCTCCCGACATTCTATATCCCGATTCTATACCTATAGCATAGGGCTTTAAGACCAACAGTCTCAAGGAAGCAGTGAAAGTAAGAGCCACTCTGTGCATTTCCACTGTAATCCTATATAGTAGTGTGTCGAATAGATAATAAATGCTACAGCAAATAGGATAAACGAAATAAAATTTCTTTAACACGCGGTAGCACCGTGTGACGAAGCCTTGTTCAAATTTCTTTTGTCTCATATTGCACGGTAAAAACAATGGCTCGTAATGACACGCTAGTGAGCGAAATGGAACTTAAGCCGTGTGAAAATGTACAATAGAAATATGGAATCCCAACCACTGAAGAGCCCTCACTTTTCTCACTTATCGCCGAAGCGAAATTCGCATTGTCAACTTCATCTTTAATTCTTCTGTTTCAATAGTTTTTAAACAAAACTCAATCGCAAATGCCAGTGTAAAGACTGAAGGTTTAACAGGTATAGTCACGAACATTGTAAACGAAGGGAATTCTAGGGCTTTTTGTCGATGAAGTTTCCTTGACAGCAACAATTTCCATGCGTAATGTATATTACTCGCGGGCAAACATTTATGTAAAACAGCAACAGACAAATAAAACACAAACATGGTCCGTTCCGAAATATGCCCTCTATATGTTGGTGACAATTTTTAGTGTGGACCATGTTTATCGATGAAGTTGAATGACAGCAACAATTTGTATGTGTAATGTACGTTACTCGAGGGCAAACACTTACGTAAAACAGCAACAAACAAACAATAAAAAACAAACACGCTGGGAAATTTTTGAGCGATTTCCGGCCACGGTCAAATTACTTTTTACGTTTTGATGCTGTGACCGTGAAACTTTACCACAATATAACTCTCGCCATTTTCGAAAAAAGTTATCGTTTTCGTTTTTCAAATTTTAGTATTTTGGGCGGGAAAATGACGTCACGAATTTGGCGCCAAAGACATGATTTCGTATTATGGGATATCCAATGGGAATTTCTGAAAGCGCTTGCAACAGGGATTTCATAGTCAAATCTGAAAAAAATCTAAAATACGTTGATCCAATCAGAAGTTATGGGGGCGTTGAATTTTTAATTTGTGTTATTTTTAGTAACAAAAATGGCGGGAAATTCAAATGTTTAAGGTGGGGGTGTTTCGCCAGGGACCTAAGAACCCCTACCCCATCTCAGACCTAAACATTCTATTTTCACAACCCCATCTCAGACCAAACAGTTAAATTTGGTACCCCATCACAGACCGGAAATGAATTTCCGAAGCATAATTTATTATTTTTTTTTATTAATAATCACTTTTTCTACATATTTACTTGATAAGCTTTTATCATATATTTACGTTTCATAGCCATGGAATTAACATGAGCAGGCACGATTTAAAACATCGGGCAAAGAAACGTCTGGTTTAATTACATTGAGACATCCACGTACATATATGAAGCCTTTTGATTTACACTAGGCTACGACCTTTACCCCGGGTCCTTGACCGGGGACCTTGATTATCCGTTCACTTACAATGGGGTCACTTCAGTTTAACCTGGGCCATTAGCAAAAGGGTCTTTATACAAAAAAGGCGTTTGTTTACACAAATTGACAGAATTAGGCGTCAAACCTATACACGCTCATTGAATCGAGGGGGTGCAGCGAAAACAAAGGAAAGGGCTAAGTACACTATACACTGCTATATACTGAGGACTAAGTACACTATACACTGCTATATACTGAGGACTAAGTACACTATACACTGCTATATACTGAGGACTAAGTACACTATACACTGCTATATACTGAGGACTAAGTACACTAAACACTTAAGTTTGTTGTAACTAAATAGCTGGTCGGCGAGAAGACTAACTCTGGGGAAAATTACTATCCTAAAATCTCTGGCTGTGTCACAAATCGTCTATCTGTTGTCATCTCTACAAACTTCGAAAGAAATGCTGCAAAAAAATAAATTCTATACTATACGATTTCCTCTGGGACAGCAAAGGTGACAAACTTAAAAGAACGGAAATGATTAATAATTATGAAAAAGAGGGACTCAAGATGATCGACATACAAAGCTTCAACACGTCACTGAAATTAAAATGGTTGCAAAATTATCTAAACACGGAGAACAAAGGAAAATGGAAGGCTCTTTTCGACTATTTTTTAGAAAAACATGGCGGTAAATTGCTGTTCCTGAGTAATCTAAAATAACAAGACGCAGTACAACTGACAATAAAAGAACCTTTTCTGAAAGAAATTGTTGAGCACTGGGCCAATTTCAACTTTAGAGAGACTAAATTAGAGTTTGAGTCGTATATATCTAGCACAATTCACTTATCACGATCGAAAATAAACCTTTTTTCTATAAAACATGGTTTAATGCTGGTGTGGAGAGAGTTAAAAGACCTCCTTGATAAGGACTGCCGTTTTATACACCACTTTCATAATGGCGGCCTATTTATTGATTCTTTTATATGTATGTTAATTAGCCTTTCTGGCCTCGTTGGCGTGTGCAAAATTCAAAAGAATTTTTACTCGAAAACGAGGCCAGTGAGGCTAATTAACATACATATAAAAGAATGAATAAATCGGCCGCCATTATGAAAGTGGTGTATTAGCTTTGATGATTTTGTTAAGAAATTCAATATTAAAACTAATTATCTTGAGTATTATAAGGTGGTCACTACTCTGAAACAGTATAAGAAAGTATGTCCACCCACTTGCGGCAGTGACAGCCCAAAAGATGGAACTAAAATTCTTGAATCTCATACGAAAATATGCCAAAAAGTGTACCAATGCCTCCTTGAAAAAAAGGCCACCAAACCAATTAAGAGCCAAGGCAAATGGTTGACGGAGGAAACAACAGCGGGGAACATGATAATAAACTGGGAAAATACTTATTCGTTAGCATTTATGTGCACCAAGGAAACAAAGTTAAGAGAGTTTCAATTTAAACTTCTTCATAAACGAATTGCAACCAACGATTTCCTTTACAAAATAGGAGTTAAACAAACTGACTCGTGCACCTTCTGTGAAGAAGCAACCGAAAACCTGATTCACTTTTTCTGGAGCTGTGAATATTCCAGTGCCTTTTGGAAAAATTGTGCTGAATGGATTTTGTAAAACATTTCTAAAGTTGAAAAATTTGACCTTTCCGCAGCTCTTATTCTTGGCTTAGTTACTCATACAAAAGACCTACTATTGCACCATCTACTGCTTATCGCAAGGCACTATATTTACACCTGCAAAATAGGAGAATCTCGCCCAAATGTACAGATGTAGTACAAAGTGTTCAATATATAGTGAAAATAGAAAGGCAAATCGCAAAAGGTATCAGCTCTTTGGATAATTTCAATAAGAAGTGGTCTCGATTGAAAAACGCCCCTCTATAAACACTATAAACTCATAAACAAATGAATTATTGCAAGGAAGTGAAACGTAGGCGGCGCTCTGCAGTTTTATATATGTTGATTGTTCTTGTTTGAAAATGTGTGTACTAGGCATGCGTGTGTAAGTAAGTAAGTAAGTAAGTAAGTAAATATTTTAGTAAGTAATATATGATTGACTGTAAAAACAGAGGAATGTATTTGAAAAAAGAAAGACTAGCTTGTAAACGTTATAAAAAATCTATATATTTTTGCTAGTTGTATCTTTACACACTTTATGTATATTATTATGTTTTTGTATTTTGTGTGATTAAAATGAAAGTTAAGTTTGAAAAAAAAGTTTGTTTTAACTTATGTGGTGTGCTAGAGGAGCCTATTTCTTATGATCATTGCTGGTAGCGTTCAATTGTAACTTGTATTGAGAGCTCAAGACGAACAAGAATCCTCCAATGCCCGGGAAGGTTTCTTTAATCTTGCAACTCTATATAAAATATTTGGTCAAGAGGAAACATAAGTTGAGCTGTTATGAATAGTGTCGAGAGTTATCTGGGCTCAGAACCAAGAAAATAGCCATGTTCTTTTGATAATCATTTGGGATAAGTTTTTTTGTTTTCAACCATAGAAGTAAATAATCCCAAAAAGAAGCAGTTTCGTTGCAATGTCAGTAAAGGTGTGTGAGTTTCATCCTTTATCACCAAAAACAAATATTACATTGACAATGTTTATTTTTCCTGTTTCTACAGGGTTCTGAAATCAAATACCATAAAGGTGTTATCCGGGAAACCTTTTGCCAACCTAACAAACCTGCGTTCTCTGTAAGAGAAGCACAACGAATTCAAAAGTTACTCATTTATAAAATGTTATTTAACACTATCTAGCCTAGGCTTTTTTGAGTTCCTGAGGCTGGGATGAGGGACACAATGTGACACATCCAAAACTGTTTCATTTGAGGTCCGCAAAAATGAGACGATTACATCATATGGCGTGGTAAATACGTCATTAGTTCTGCACGGCCGCCATCTTGGATTGGCCATCTTGAATTTCTAGATTTCTCAAAAAACCTCAGAAAACCGTCCCAATTAATTCAAAAGCAATCAAAACCAATAAAGAAACGCTAAGATGGCGTACAAGTGTAAAAGTCACGGCGACAAACTGAAACCTGTTCATTAAAAGGAAAAAAAAATCCAAATTCATATAAAACATGGCTGTAAAAAGAAACATCAAGTCACGCGAACAATTAAACGGCATCTCAAATTGTTGCCAGATCAATTTCAATAACAGTCACGATGTTTAGTGGCGCCTGCTTTATTAGAAAAAAAGGTTATGAACGTTGAAAGTCAGGGCGGGTTCTTTGCCCGCATCTCCAAACCTCAATAGGGAAGTCGGGGAAAAATGACATCATAATCTATTTTAGGTCAATAGGAGAAGTGGGAATAAATGACATCATAATCTATTTTTAACTCGAGTGTCGCACTGGGATAGAATGATGTAATATGATTATTTTTAGATTGTTGATTAAATAATTTTAATGGTTATAAATTCAAGGGGGTGCTAAATGAAAAGTTAAAATAGTGGCGATCTCTAAGCTAATATGGGTATTACTCTCTCTTTTCTTCGAATCCGGTTTGATCGATATCGCTTTTTAGCAAGAAGTATAAGTTTTACTACAAGCGAACTAGTGTTATTGAAGGAGGAATTTTGCGATCTACCGGGTTCAAAACTGAGAAAGTTAAAGGCTCTGCATTCGAAAGTATTCTTGCAAGTTAATTGGGGTAGACTCTTGGTATTTTTGAATTTTGCTGAACATTTAGGATTGAGAGAATTCAAAGAGGAATGGGGACTATTATTTGATTTTCTCGTTCTCACTCTTAAGCAGATAAAAGAATAGATATAAAAACTGAACATTGTGGAAAGAACAGTCATTAGAGTTCCAACGCTCACAGAAGTTACTAGTGATGGGTTGCTGGCCGTCGTCACCCTCCATAGGATTAGAAAGAATTTTCAATCGCATTCGCTGCGTATTTGCTTGTTGTGGTGGTAAAGTGATTGTTCAAAACTCTGATTTTTGCGATGGAGAAAACTCTCGCGAGCATTTATCCAACAAGTTTCAGTTGTTTAGATGCTGCGTACAGAGCAGCCAAAGAGGAAAGAAAGAGTAAGATCCCTCGTAAACAAGTCAAAGATTGGTTGAGTAAGCAAGATGTTTATACACTTCATAAGGCTGCGCTTAGAAATTACAAAAGAAGTAGAGTCATTGTTTCTGGTATAAATACTCAATTCCAAGCTGATCTGGTGGATCATAGTTATTAACTATGGGTGGATGTTTAAAGTCTTAGTCGATACATAGTTAATAGAGGGGACTGGTTATGAAAGCCGGCGAACTTCTAAGGCGCCAAACAATAGCGGCTCTCTGATGTCCCCTCTATTAACTATGGTCGATATAACAAGGGTAACAAATACCTCCTCACTTGTCTTGATGTCTTCAGCAAGTATGCTTGGGTCCTTCCTTTGAAAACAAAACAAGGACAAGAACTTGTCAAGGCCTTTCAAACGATTCTTTCGTCTGCTCGCAAACCACTGAAGCTTCAAACGGATCAGGGCACTGAATTCCTCAATCGTCTGTTTCAGAAGTTTCTAAGCGACAACAACATTGCCTTTTTTACCACTAACTCAGGATTAAAGGCATCAGTGGTTGAAAGATTCAATCGTACCTTTAGAAACAAAATGTACAAATATTTTACAGCTAAAAACACACTTACATATATCAATTTACTACCCCAGCTGGTGTCATCTTATAATAACACATTCCATCGTAGTATTCAGATGAAACCAAGTCAGGTTACTAAGGCCAATGAAGTAAAAGTATGGAGAACGTTATATGGGGATGAAGTACACAAGCGTGTTCGTTTCAAATTTGCAGTAGGTGATCGTGTAAGGATTAGCAAAGTGAAGCGAATGTTTGAAAAGTCCTATCTTCCTAATTTTACAGAAGACATTTTTACTGTGTATAAAAGAATGTCGCGTCAGGTACCGGTTTATAAACTGAAGGATGATGCAGGAGAAATCTTGGATGGAACATTTTATGAACATGAAATTCAAAAAATAATCAAGAATGACGATGTTTATCGTGTTGTTAAGATCTTACGCAAGAGAAAGCGTAAAGGATTGGTTGAATATTTTGTAAAAATGGAAAGGGTATTCAGATAAATTTAATAGTTGGGTATCGGAAAGTGACACTTCAAAGTTGTAAAAGGCATTATGATGAATAAATAAAGGAGTGATTTTAAATGAAATAGTTAAAGCTTGGTAAATTATAAAATAAGCCCTCCCTATGTATAGATTTTATTTGTCTTCTAGACGTCATGGAGGTAACACAATTTTATCTACATCTCCCAAGTAATAGCAGTCTTGAAAAATTTCCAAATAACACATTAACGGATTATCGGGTTGGATTACCACAGACCATTAATCTAACAGGTGAATGGGAAGTGGCTTTAACCTAAAACCAATATCCACATAGCTGGAATAATGTTCAAGACTTGAGATTTTTCGTTCGGAACGAAAAACTCCACGGTATATGGGATTCTCTGATAATTTCACCAGGCCATTACCCTTCCATTCAAGATATCCTTGAAATAATGAAGGAGTCGATTGAAAAGGAACAACGCTACAACAATGATGTGTCCTTTTCCTATGATACCCTCAGTAGAAAGGTCACCGTTCATGTGCAAAATAACTCAGAAGTGTATTTTGACAACTTTGGATATATATTGGGATTTTCACCGGATAAAGTTATTTCAAAGACAACCAAGGGTGATAGAGAAGCGGATTCGGAACATAGTTTTCATGATCTTTACATTTATTGTGATATTATTCACTCACAATATGTTGGAGATACACTTGTTCCCTTGCTTCGATTGTTTCCGTGGAAGGAAAAGATGGTGAACGGGTCAGCAAATCATTTTTGCGCCCGCAATACATACCTGTTAGCAGAAAGCAGTTTGGGATGATTGAAGTTAATATAAAGCGAGACACGGGGGAGTCAGTGCCATTTGAGTTTAGAAGAGTATTGTTAACACTTCATTTTCGTCAGAGTCAACCTCCATACTTTTAAAGAGTGAGATGAAGAAAATTCACACTCCGAATCACAAGTTGTATGAACAATATTATTTGAATCAAGCCAAACAAAAAGGTGGAAATTTACCAGCCTTTCATGGAGCTCGATTTCAGCGGGGATATGGCTTAGGTTACCTCACCTAAAACAGGATGCTAAACTGCTTGGTAAAAAAGCTCTACAAACGGGTGTCAACATTGCTCAAGATGCAATGGATGGAAAGAATATTAAAACGGCTTTTGGTAATCAAACTAAACAAGCTGTCAGTGAACTTACTTCCCAGAATTCCTCACAAGCGCAGTCAGGTGGAGGTCGAAAAGCTATAAAAAGAAAAGCACAGCCTAGGAATAACACTTCGCACCAGGCAAGAAACGGAAAACATCTCCGCAGCAGAAGAAGCCCGGACAAAATTTGGAATATTTTTTTCAAAGTTAATCAAAGTAAGCATGGCTTTTGTTCATCACGAATATCGAAAGTGTACAAAATCAGAGCTCGATCTCTTTACGATCCCTGCTACACAAACATCAATCACCAAAGGACAATGGGTCGAATATCACCCTATTAGTAACATTACTGACAGTGGTCCCATTGAATTTAATATCTCGGGAACTGGTGAAGAATATCTGGATTTAGTACGAACTCAGTTGTTTGTTATTAAAACCAAGATCACTAAAGCAAACGGTACCGCTTTAGACCCAAACACTGAAGTAGGACCCGTGAACCTCTTTCTCCACTCCTTGTTTTCACAAGTGGATGTGTCTTTGAACGAGCGACTTATCTTCCCATCAACCAATACATATCCTTATCGCAGCATGATTGAAACATTGCTGAACTATGTAGAAGAAGCTAAAACAAGTCAACTGTCCATGGCTATGTTTTACAAAGATACTGCTGGTAAGATGGATGTGGTTAATCCAGTGGCTGAAGATGCCGATGCAAATATGGGCTTAAAGGCTCGATATGAATTTACGAAACAAAGTAATACAGTGGATATGATGGGACCCATTCACAGCGATATTTTTTTCCAAGATCGGTTGATGTTGAATGGAGTGAATTTAAGAACCAAGCTAAACAGAGCTAAAATTTGTTTTGCTTGGTCTCATCAGCTGGTGCTGCCAACTTCAAGGTAATAATCACAGAAGCGATTCTGTATGTTCGCAAAGTTAAAGTGGCTTCTTCTATCATTCTGGGTCATACGGTTGCGTTGAAGCAAACGACTGCCAAGTACCCTATTCGCCGCGTGGATTGTAAAGTCCTCTCCATACCACAAGGATTCAGCTCATTTACCCCAGATAACCTTTTCTTGGGTCACATTCCCAAGCACCTGGTGCTAACGTTAGTAGATACAGAAGCCTTTAATGGAACTTATGCTTCCAACCCCTTTAACTTCAAACACCACAACCTAACTCAAGTGGGTGTTTACGTGGATGGAGAACAAATTCCTCGAAAACCTCTGTTTCCCAAATTTGCTGAGGCTGGGGGTCAGAATTTTATAGCCGGACACCAAACCCTTTTCTCAGGCACTGGAAAACTTTCCCAGGATACAGGCAACTACATCACTAGAAGCGATTACAGCTCTGGATATACATCTTTCTGTTTTGATCTGTCCCCAGATCACTGCTCAGGTGATCATTTCCAGGTTATAAAACAGGACAATCTTCGAGTTGAACTTCATTTTGGTCAGCCACTCGCGAACACGGTTAACCTTATCCTCTTCTCTGAATTTCAAAACGTGATTGAGATTGACGGGAATCGAAACGTGTTGTTTGACTACACCAATTAGAATGGATACTATTCAGCTAACGCTTGTTTTGAGAAAGGATAAATATACCCGAGGTGTGTTTCAAGGAGTGTACCCTTCAAATAAACTACCCATTGGTGTTTCTTCCTACCCAGCCCTGTTCATTGCTAATGTGGATACAACCGATAAGCCTGGATCACACTGGGTTGCGTTTTATTTCACAAAGGACCGAAAGGGGGAACTTTTTGACTCTTATGAATTACAACCAAGCAAATATAGTGAAACATTTAGTAGTTTTTTTAACAATAATTCTAGCCACTGGATGTTTAACTCTGTGTCATTACAAAGCATGAACTCTAAAGTGTGTAGACATTTTAGCTTCATCTTTAAATTTTCCAATCATTTTTTTGTTAGTTGTGTCGTGGAGGAAATGGTCCCTGGGGTAATCAGAAAAGTCAAACATTTCAGAGTAATTTGACATATCTTGAAATATGTCCTTTGTTGTGATCTCATAGCATAAACTGTCAGTATCGGTAAAGAGAACCTTTGCTTGCGTTCCATACTTTTCTTTGATGAAATTGTAGTGGAAGTCATACATGAGCACTTTTGACAAATCCAAGATGGCAAAACCAGCATAGATGGGACGATTTAGGTACAAGCTTATATTACTTTTCTCTTTTTCACAGCAACAAGTTCAGGTGAGTAAATCTTGAAATACTCAAATGCAGGTTGCTTTGTGAGTTTTCTCAA
>JAJLRJ010000014.1:24990180-25025180 GCA_024195265.1 Dendrophyllia cribrosa | reverse complement strand
GTGGTAAACGTTTGGTTACAGTGATGGCAGGTGAAATGATTGCAGATAGGCGATGAAGACGGTACCTAGCAAAAAGAAAAAAAAAAGAATATACCCATAGGACATGATTGAATAAACCAAACCAAAACACGAAATAATTCATGCGTGATAATTGTTGTTGTTGTTCATCGAAAAAAATCACCTCAGTGAAAAATGTAATCGGACTATCATGAACTGTTTTTAATGTTTATAATACAATCATAGCTCAAACAGAGTAAAAAATGATCAAACTGTAAAATGATAGTTACATACCTTTACTTCATGATCTGCTTTTTCAATAACCTCTTCTAAAAATGCCATCATCTCATCACTTGAAACTGGATGATCGCGGGCAATTTCTTCCCAATTCTCAATAGTCCAATCTTCAATATTCAATTCCATCGTTTCAAGATTATCCATCTTTAGTCGAGTGGTGAATGAAATTAATGTTGTTGTTAACATAATCGCTGTTTATTTATATTTTTTTATTGAAATGTTCACCGCTATTTTTAGACATTATTGCCAATGATGGCTTAAGATTGAACCTAATCATATCTAAATTTAGAGCATGTTATCATAGGAGGGTTATTATTTATTTTTTTCTTTGTTATTTCCCAACTCTTCTATTGACCTAAAATAGATTATGATGTCATTCATTTCCGACTCCTCATTGACTTAAAATAGATTATGATGTCATTTATCCCCGACTCCCCTATTGACTTAAAATAGATTATGATGTCATCTCTACCTATTTTTAACCCATGACGTCACCTCTAGAGATCATGACGTCAGCTAATCCCCTCCTCCTAGCCTCTCCATTCACCTAAAAAAATTATGATATCATTTATCCCCGACTGACTTAAATAGATTATGATGTCATTTCCACCTATTTTTAACCCATGGCATCACCTCCAGGATCATGACGTCAGCTAATCCCCTCCTCCCGGCCTCCCCATTGACTTTAAAAGTTATGATGTCATTTATCCCCGACTCCCCGATTGACTTAAAATAGATTATGATGTCATCTCTGCCTATTTTAACCCATGACGTCACCTCTAGCAATCATGACGTCAGCTAATCCCCGATCCCGTTGCAGAACCCCCCGTCTCTATCTACTAATATTACATCCTAACAGAGAAGAATATCCCCCACTTATAGTGCAATGAAATAAACAAGAAGTTGAGATAAATTAAAGCGCTTTTGGTGGGTATTTACTTTCTTTTCTTTAAAATTGTTAATGGATCTTCTGAGATTATTTCAGGGAGATAACTTAGACATCCATAAATTATTTTGACTTGTTGGACGCCGACAGAAACTGGGAATTAAGACAGATCAGAGTAACGTTGTCCAAGCTGTCCTATTATACACGTGTTTCGTATGGTCTTGCGCATGTCGTATCGCAGCCGTAATAATTCACCTCGTTTTCATCTGAATCCGAATCACTTTACAACGCTACGCCCTCTACATTGGAACATTACAGCGGAGGAGCGTTGCGTCTTGCATCTTGCGTTGAGTCACATGGCAAAATATAGAAATAAAGATAACTAATAAAAGCATTTAAATCTTTTACAGGCATTTGGAAAACAATTCTATAACATTTTTATCTGATGGCGTTTTTGCTGGCCTAACGAGTCTGGAATACCTGTAAGAACACAACAGAAGTGAATTGAACACATAAATGGTCACTCACCCTTTATCGATGTACTTAAGATCGATTACTGAATACAAAAACGTGAAACCGATAAAAGTTTGTGCTCATGGTCAACACAGTAACAGACTGAACATTTGCACCGGAATCGCCAGGGTCATGGATTCGAATCCCGTTGAGGTCTAGACAATTTGTTTAGTCTCTAATTTCATTTGGAAACAAACAAGTGAATAAAACTCTTATATACAGTTGTTCCCATGATCAGAGTTCTACAGTGTACATGTACTTTGGAAAAAAGTGTTGATTAAGTTGATCCTACTTGATAGAAAATTGCATTCCGCTTATAGTGTAATGCAATAAATAAGAAGTTGAGATGAATTATAGCGCAGTTTTGGAGGTATTTACTTTCTTTTCTTTAAGATTGTTAAAGAATCTGACCCACCCAGTTTGCATTGAGCGCCTACGTTGGTTCATCCGCAATTTTCAGGGCCCCCGAAAATCCATACTGTATATGCTTGCCCAAATATGGAATAGAGCCGTATCATAACAAAAAGAGAAGCGCGCAATGCAAACTGGGTGGGTCAGACTCTTTAAGGGATCTTCTGAGATTATTTCAGGGAGATCACTTAGACATGCAGTCATAAATTGACTTGTTGGAAACCGACAGAAACTGGGGACTAAGACAGATCATAGAAACGTTGGCCAAGGTGTTCTATGAAACATATGTTTCGTATGGTCTTGCACATCACGTATCGCAGACGTCATAATTCACCTTGTTTTCATCTGAATCCGAATCACTTTAAAACGCAACGCTCCTCTACACTGGAACTTTACCAGGGAGGAGCGTTGCGTCACGCGTTAGGTCCAAATAAAGTCTGAGTAGGAGACATATGTTTAAGTCACATGGCAAAATATAGAAGTAAAGATAGCTGCTAAAAGCATTAAAATCTTTTACAGGTATTTGGATACAAATTCTATAACATTTCTATCTGGTGGCGTTTTTACTGGCCTAACGAGTCTGAGAACCCTGTAAGAGCACAGAAGTGAATTTAACACGTAAATAGTCACTCATTTTGCTTTCCCTTTATAATATTAATAATAATAATAATAATAATAATAATAATATATCAATAAAAGACTAAAAAACAGATAGTACAAAGTTATAAAGTATAATAATAATAATAATAATAATTTTAAATAAGAAAAAACTTTATTAATAATAATAATAATAATAATAATTAATAATAATTTATGTCAGCGTATCCACATTGTGGCTCTTCATCTGAGCATGCAACTAACTATGTATACTAAAAATTACATGAAAATAATATTTACAGGTATAAAAAATCTACAGTAATCTATATATAATATATTGTATACCGTAATAACATAATAATAGCGGAGCTCTCGCGGGCCAAAGGCCCGCTGCGGAGTCCCATACTCATAGAACCAATGCCCTTCATTTTTCATGGTCATGGCTAGCGGAATGTTTCCCAGGCGCGTCGGTCCGTGTGTGCGTCCGTCCATCCGTCTACGTCATCATCGATGATGACGTATCTGAAGAAAGAGAGGCACGCCGAAAGTCACGTCAGCTGATGATGACGATGATGATGATGTTTTGTTGTGTTTAATTAGCGGAGAAAACGTTTCTTATTTCCCTGCATTTTTTCGACGTTTGCTACTCAAGACAGAGATACTAGTTAAGGGATACTCAGAAGCCACTATAGTGGAAAAAGAAGAGCTTTCAGGGATAAAATCTTGCTTTGAGGAACTTCATACGTTTTCATCAATGCGGGAGCAGTGCGGGAGCAATGCGGGGAGATGTTTCTCACTTCGGTCGGATTTCAGAACTGAAGAAGCGGAGATGTAAAGAATTTCCAGCAGTCGAGGGACTTAAAGGTAAATTTTGAATGGGAATTTATGCTGATATCAATTTGTGATTGACTTTTTCTTTGTGTTCTCGTTAGTTTTGGAGAATTGTTTAAAAAACGTGGTCTAATTCAGTCGTTTAGATTTCTTTCATCGAAGACAGCTCGGCCTCGATGCGCTATAAATGGTTCGCGTTTTGCTTTTAAACATAAACTTATGGAGATGTCAATAAAATTTTTCGAAAGAAGATTGTGTTGTCCATTTTTATGTGTTTGTTCATTCATTACATAGGTTGAAAAGCGATTTTATGTAAACAAAACAAGACTTGGATTTTATAGTTCGAAACTCACTCGCGTCTCCTTATGCAAATATGTTTGTGTATTTTTTGCAATTTTGATTTCCAAATCAGTTTCTCGGGCAATTTTTGATACGCAACCGGTGTATTTTATTCGGAAATTTTGTTTTTGTTTTTTTGTGAACTTTTGTACGGTCTAAATGTACTGCGCAGACGGTCGCGTAATACTGTTTTTGAGAATTGCTAAAATTGAAAAAATAGCCCGGTCGTCAATCTTAATTCTTGTGCTTCCGACCTTTTACCTTAGTTAAGTTTATCATCGGCTTTCTGTTCAGAGAGCTACGCTGTTAGGCTCAGCCTATCTATATATATTAGTAATAATAATGATAATGTTACTACATAAGTCGAGCACTACATCTCGACTTTGCAGGGAAAAACAAACTCACCTCTCAGAAACCACACCCAGCAGTCATTGCTGAATACGATCTCTGAGGAACGAGTCAGTAGTTTCCCTACGGAAATAATTAAAATTAGTACTATTTCTTATATGAACAGGAAGACTGTTAAAAAGCTGAGCGGCACTATCTTGAAAGCTACCTTTCTCTAGCGGAGTAACCAATCGTTTAGCAGTATTAGAACGCAGTAGACGTGTAAGAAAAACCTCATTAATCTGAAGATAAGATGGCCAGGAATCAGAAAATGAAGCCTTAAAAACGAACAAGTTATCAATGTACTTAGGATCGATTACCGAACACAAAAGCGTGGAACGATGAAAGTTTGTGCTCATGGCCAAGACAGTAACAGACTGAACATTTGCCTCGGAATCGCCAGGGTTATGGATTCTAATCCCGTTGAGCCCTAGACAATTTTTTCAGCCTCTAATTTCAGTTGGAAACAAACAAGTGAATAAAACTCTAACAGTTATTCCCGTATGTTATAATGTAGGCGTTAGTCTAATCCAAAACGCAACGATATAAACAGGTAAAACTGAACGAAAACAAAGTTCTCAAAATGTCCGCCCGCTCCGCGCACATGGTTAGGCCTATGCGGGGTTGCCGCACAAAAGTCAGCGGCTCCCAATACCAAGGGAATACACAGGGGCCCGTTTCTCAATGTCCCGATAATTTTTAGGGCCCGGAGCTATATTTTAAAATCAGAATTTATAGAATTGTAGTGTAGTTTTTAGCCTACAAACCAGCCCGAATTGTTTCATCAACCTAGAATTTTATTGCTTAGCTTTCAAAACCAGCAAAATTTGAATCTTTAATGTAAACATTGCGCGCATAAAATAGCTTTCCGAGCCCAAAAAGTTATAGGATCTTTCGAGAAACGGCCCCAGGAGTCTAAAATGGTATAACACCATGATCAATCAGTCCTACAGTGTACAAGTACTTAAAGGTCAAATGAACTAAAAATTTGAATTTTTTTTCTTTTAATATCCATTTAAAGCTATTTAAACGTTAAAGGAAACCATAATAAAGCCTACTTTCGCAACAATTTGCCTTCCTGGGCGTTTAAGTAAGTCACATAGCTAAAAGTTCGAAGATTTCCGAATACTTCGCGAAAACGTTTCTGAAATGGCCGCGCGCTTCAAGTGGTAGGATTGGTAAGGATTATGACGTCACTATTGGCGAGCCAACCGTGTTCCCAGTGTCCTCTCTTCTGGCAAATACTGAATATTCTAACTTGTGTGTAAGATTTTCACTGTATTCGTATTGAAAATGGACAATTGTTGCTGCAGGTTATCGCAGAACAAAACACCATAGTTTTCCGCTCAGTCACCGACTTTCAACTTCAATCCTTGACTGTTTTGAGGTGGTCAATAATGATGTCACTATTGGCTTCCGACAATTTTTTCGATTGCTATACGATTATGAAGGACAAAAAGTTTAATTTTTCAACTTCCAAAATCTCTGCGATGCCAAGTCCAATTAGTTTTAAACTTCAGAATATGTTTATTTGGTCCTCTGTCAACAATTGTACTAATATACACCTTATTCCAAAATGGCAGCCAATTTATTATTCTTTTACATGCATGTTAATTAGCCCTCATGGCCTCATTTTCACTTGAAAATTCTTTTGTATTTTGCACATGCTAACGAGGCCATGAGGGCTAATTTACATGGATATAAAAGAATAATAAAATGGCCGCCATTTTGGAATAAGGTGTATTGGACTAAAAGAAAATATGTCAAATTGTTGGTTCATTTGACCTTTAAAATTTAGTTTTGATTAAGTTGTTGCTATTTTGAAAAAAAATTCCCTTAAACCTTATTATTCACCTTCTTAATGCCGAATGTGTAGCTTTACAATGTTACCCTAACTTTATTTGGGGTATTTGCTAATCGGCAATGCTAATGACATTGCATAGATTATGCTAAAAATACTTGACCATATAATCTTTTACAGGATTTTGTATACAAATTCCATAACATTTCTATCTGGTGGCGTTTTTACCGACCTAAAGAGTCTGGAATTCCTGTAAGAACACAACAGAAGTGAATTTAACACGAAAATAGTCACTCATTTTGCTTTCCCTTTATCGATATACTTAAGATCGATTACTGAATACAAAAACGTGGAACCGATAAAAGTTTTGCTCATGGCCAACATAGTAACAGACTCAACATTTGCACCGGAATCGCCAGGGTCATGGATTCGAATACCGTTGAGGCCTAGACAATTTTTTTTAGTCTGTATTTTCATTTGGAAACAAACAAGTTAATAAAACTCCTATATACAGTTGTTCCCATATTCATAGTTCTAAGGTGTACATGTACTTTGGCAAAAAGTGTTGATTAAGTATAGCGTATGGCAAAATATAAAAATGAAGATAGCCACTAAAAGCATTAAAATCTTTTACAGGAATTTGGCAAGAAATTCTATAACATTTTTATCTGGTGGCGTTTTGGCTAACCTGACGAGTCTGAGAACCCTGTAAGAGCACAAAAGTGGATTTAACCCGTAAATAGTCACTCATTTTGCTTTCCCTTTATCAATGTACTTAGGATCGATAACCGAACACAAAAAACGTGGAAAGATAAAAGTTTGTGCTCAACACTGTAACAGACTGGACATTTGCCTCGGAATCACCAGGGTCATGGATTCGAATCCCGTTGAGGCCTAGACATTTTTTTTTAACCCCTAATTTCAGTTGGGAACAAACAAGTGAAATAGACTATAGTAGTTATTCCCATGATCAGAGTTCTACAGTGTTCATGTACTTTGGCAAATAAAGTGTTGATTAAGTCGATCCTACTTGATAGGAAATTGGATTCCACTTGTAGTGTAATGTAATGTAAAAACTGTAATTTATGTAATTGAGAATTTTCTCAATTTCTGACTCAGGAAGAATTTTATCTAGTTTCTATTACATTCTGCAAAGCTAATATTTAACTTTAATTTTAGTATTGCTGTGCGCATGATTAATTTAGTATAATCCTACGAATCGTTCTTCGGTCTATGGAGTAAATAAAAAACAAGAGACTATATACAGAATACATATTGACTTTATTGTTTGCCGGTAAATAAAGCAAAGCCGCAGCAGGGGTGGCGACAAAACCAAGGGCCGTTCCCTCTGATGCGGCTCGCGGGTAGGTGGGTGGGAATAAAGGCTAAATGTTACAGGGCTAAGATCTGCTGAGTTATGATACATATGATACGATATCTAGACCTAAGGAAAACACGTGTCACGCACAGATAATGACTATTCATCACTTGCTACGTATTATACTCCCATTGGATAGAATCCAATACTGTACATAATCCTACGAATCGTTCTTCGGTCTATGGAGTAAATAAAAAACAAGAGACTATATACAGAATACATATTGACTTTATTGTTTGCCGGTAAATAAAGCAAAGCCGCAGCAGGGGTGGTGACAAAACCAAGGGCCGTCCCCCCTGATGCGGCTCGCCCAAACCGCCAGACAAATAAAATCATAAGAGATCCGAATTGAAAAAAAAAAAAAAAAAAAATATATATATATATATATATATATATATATAGAAAAAGTTAATGTTGGTTAATGTTTTGAGCAATCAGTTTGGCGACTGAAAGCCGTCGTTCTAAGGGCTGTGCAATGTAGAGAAGAACGGCGTCAGAAGACCAGTCTCCCTGGAGGCTGATAAGTTCCACGGGAGTACCACAGCGGAAGGCATAGGTTGCTCCACCACGACGAAAACTGTGGCCGGAGAATTTGGAGGCAGGAAAGCCAGCATGACCGAGTGCCTTGCGCAACATTGCGGTAAATTCATTGTGGGTTATTGGAGACGCGTGACCAGAGCTGGAACGCAAGAATGCAGGCGAGTTGGGAGCGGCCGGGAATAGTGAGATATGGCGTTCGTATGCTTGCACGGGACAGAGTGGGTGACCCTGTGTTAACCGCATAACAGGAATGAGCAACTGACGCTCCCGAAATTGAATGGTTTTTGACCAACGAACACAGATGACCAGGCCCCAAGGGCGAATAATAATATCACCGCGAGACAAGTTCTTGGCGGGATCAAAGCCTTTCACTGATTTAGGCACGAGATTAGATTTACGAAAAAACGTGTAGAATCCAATTAACA
Source organism: Dendrophyllia cribrosa (assembly GCA_024195265.1). NCBI lineage: Eukaryota > Metazoa > Cnidaria > Anthozoa > Scleractinia > Dendrophylliidae > Dendrophyllia > Dendrophyllia cribrosa. Next base: position 25,016,778 of record JAJLRJ010000014.1, on the reverse strand, counting down.
TCGCAGCCCAGAATCCCGAGTCAGAATTCGCTGCAAGTGTTGGTCGAATGCGCTTTAGAATTTCCGGGGTGATAGGCAATTTTTGTTCTTGGGAATCGCCAAGAATGCGCCGTAAACCGCGAGTAATAAGTTTGATAGGAAAAACGTCCTGATACGTTACGTTATGACCAAAGTGCCGGTGTAGAACATTGATGGCAGACAGATAGTTGATTATCGTAGAATACTTGCAGTAAGTTGACAAATGAACTAAAAACCGAATGATTGTTTTGTGCGCTGCTGGGATGGGAATTAAGTGGTACGTGGTACAGAAACGTAAATAGGTACGCCATTGGGAGCGACGCGTGTTCAACGTTGAATGTGCGTATGCAGAGGCCGAGACAAACTTGGCTTGGAGATCCAGCTGCGTGAGGTATCCTATGAACGGGAGAAAAACACATTAGACAAGTGCGGAGATTGAATAAGCCTACTCAGCCTGTCCGCGTGGACGTTTTTTATTCCGGGCAAATGGCGCGAGCGGATGTGAAAATTGTGTTGAACGCATCGCACCAATGAGACGTAAATAACTGTGAGTTGAGATCGTCCTCGTGGGAAACTGACCAGGAGCCAGCGAAGCAATCATCATTGGAGACGGCTCCAAAACCATGAAAAGACGCGTCCGTTTGGATATAAAGAGACTTGTGAAAATCGAGCATCATGCGGCGGCCGTTGAACGTGACGAGAAATTCTTTCCACCAAGAGATATCAGCACGTATATCAGATGTTAAACGACATCGGTGAGAGGAGTGTTTTAGCCTGTTTACACAATCAATCACGCGACGGAGGAATGTGCGTCCCCCATGGACAACTTGGCACGCGAAGTTTAACGTTCCCGCAAGAGATTGCAATTGACGTTTGGAGGCTGAAACCTTCTGAGAGAATGCAGAGATGAGTTCATTCAGTCGTGATAACTTATCCGCGGGTAGTCGAATGGACATAGCCGAAGAGTCAAGTTCAATACCTAAGAACGTAACGCGTTGGCTTGGGGAAACGATCTTATGCCAGCTCACGTTAAATCCAAGAGAATGGAGTAAATTGATAAGAGTGACAAGCCCACGTTGACATTCTGCATGAGTGTTTCCGATGATTAGAAAGTCATCAAGATAATTGATCACGGCATGAAAACCACGGCGGGCCATCATGCGAACAATGGCGTTAGATAACCGATTGAAAATGGATGGTGCGCACGAGAGACCGAAACATAGTCTATTATCCACATAATAATTATAGCGGGTAGAATCTTGTTTGCCAAACATCCAACGGAAGCCTTGTAATTCACGGTGAGGGGGGAAAACCGGGACCCAACGCCACGCAGATTCGATATCAACGATCGAGTAAAAACAATTAGCAGTTGAAAATGACACAGCGGTGTCAATTGAGTTCATACGAAACGTTTCCAAGTCACGCTTAATGTGATCGTTCAGTGAAAAACCATGCGGGCGACTACAGTCAGTAATTGGGCGGGATTTCCCTGAATCCTTTTTGGGTACACGGCCGATAGGGTGAACACAACGGGGTTTAGTGTGAACCATCGAGATGCGGCCCAAGGCGAGTTCCGTTGAGAATAAATGATCCAATTCCGGTTTAAAGTCGGGGCACGTAGCACTAGAATAATTGTCAGTTTCGTAGTCGTCGATGCAAGATGGGTCAGATTCGTGAATGATCTTAAAACCATAACGTAAACCATCGAGAATAAAGGCTCTATCTGGGTCGTTAGCAAGTTCGAAGTTCCAAGCGTGGAAACGTAAGGGGCAATCCTCAAGCGGGGAATACTATAGTCAATAGGGGTAGAATGATCAATGGGTGTTGGAAGCAGATTGACCTCAAGCGGGGCCTGTTTCGAATAATCCGTTCATTTCTTGCCTGCAGCAATGCTAGCGGCGCCGGAACAACTCTTGCCCTTGTGTTGAGTTGAAGAACAGTGTATACACACGTGCTTGTAGCGACAAGACTGTGGATTAGGACAACCGTTTGGGGAAAAATTCCAGCGAAAACAGAACTCCTCCGCGGTTGACCCACGGTTGTCCCCGCGACTGTCGTTGGTTCGGGAAGGGCGCTGAGCCACGGCCGCGTCAAAATACTGGGCACTCAGGTCATCTAAGTTCGACCCTCAGCTGTAATGATCTCTTGCCTTCGTGGCACGATAGTCTTGGTCGAAGGCAAGGATGGCCTTAGTTTGAAAACGAGTTCCTTTGATTGCCAAAAACTTCAAGTAGGTAAGGTAATCGGCGGCCTCGCGAGGGCTCTTTGTGAGAAGAGACTCGAGGATTTTAACGTTCGCGAGCATGAATTGCGCGTAGGACAGCTGCAAGGGTTTTAGCTGTTTACCATCAGGGCCATAAATATAGTCAGAAGGCAACAAAGGCTTACCTTCCGGAGTAGTGTTTCCATCGGGGGTCACCGACGAAGTAGTGGCAGCTGGAGAAGTAGCAGAAGAAGTAGTAGCAGCGTTGGCCGTCTGGAAATCCTGAGTCGGAATAGGAGAGGAGAACTCCACTTCTAGTTTTGAAAGTTCCTCCTCCAAATTCAGTCCCGGGAGAAGATCACTCTCCTTTGGAGTAACAGCGGCTTTGTCCTCTTGGGGATCCTCGTCTTCTTGCCTAAGGCGGGAAATCACGCGGCGAAGGAGGATTTTGTGGCCTACAACGAAGCCCATGTCAGCCAAATCCTGCTCCGTTATGGCGGCCAAAAACGACTTGGATAGGATCTGGTTCTGAGCCAGGACGTCCATTACATCTTTAGGAATGTCATTTGATCGACAAAATTTAGAGAGCCAAGTACTCTCAGGGGTGGATTGCTTGTTCACTTTCTTGGAGCTTTTCCCTTTAGAAGGCATAGTAGAAAATGCGAAAACGAAACAATAAAATACAATAAAGGCTAAATGTTACAGGGCTAAGATCTGCTGAGTTATGATACATATGATACGATATCTGGACCTAAGGAAAACACGTGTCACGCACAGATAATGACTATTCATCACTTGCTACGTATTATACTCCCATTGGATAGAATCCAATACTGTACATATATTTTGCTCACTGAAATTCTATACTCTTAACTTTAATATTTGTATATTTTTATATTAAATACTCTATATAGTGTACCAATTAGTTTTTTTAAGCTACATACCATTGACACTTAATAAAGTTATTCATTCATTCATTCATGGAAAAAACAAGAGGTCGAGATGAATTATAACGCATTTGGTGGGTATTTACTGTCTTTTCTTTAAGATTGTTAAGGGATCTTCTTAGATTATTCTACATCTACATCTACTTTTATTTAGTTTTGAAATTTTGTTTTTGTTTTTTGTGAACTTTTGTACGGTCTAAATGTACTGCGCAGACGGTCGCGTAATACTGTTTTTGAGAATTGCTAAAATTGAAAAAATAGCTCGGTCGTCAATCTTAATTCTTGTCAGCTTCCGACCTTTTACCTTAGTTAAGTTTATCATCGGCTTTCTGTTCAGAGAGTTACGCGGTTAGGCTCAGCCTATCTATATATATTAGTAATAATAATGATAATGTTACTACATAAGTCGAGCACTACATCTCGACTTTGCAGGGAAAAACAAACTCACCTCTCAGAAACCACACCCAGCAATCATTGCTGAATACGATCTCTGAGGAACGAGTCAGTAGTTTCCCTACGGAAATAATTAAAATTAGCACTATTTCTTATATGAACAGGAAGACTGTTAAAAAGCTGAGCGGCACTATCTTGAAAGCTACCTTTCTCTAGCGGAGTAACTAATCGTTTAGCAGTATTAGAACGCAGTAGACGTGTAAGAAAAACCTCATTAATCTGAAGATAAGATGGCCAGGAATTAGAAAATGAAGCCTTAAAAGCGATCGAGTTATCAATGTACTTAGGATCGATTATCGAACACAAAAGCGTGGAACGATGAAAGTTTGTGCTCATGGCCAAGGCAGTAACAGACTGAACATTTGCCTCGGAATCGCCAGGGTTATGGATTCTAATCCCGTTGAGCCCTAGACAATTTTTTCAGCCTCTAATTTCAGTTGGAAACAAACAAGTGAATAAATCTCTAACAGTTATTCCCGTATGTTATAATGTAGGCGTTAGTCTAATCCAAAACGCAACGATATAAACAGGTAAAACTGAACGAAAACAAAGTTCTCAAAATGTCCGCCCGCTCCGCGCACATGGTTAGGCCTATGCGGGGTTGCCGCACAAAAGTCAGCGGCTCCCAATACCAAGGGAATACACAGGGGCCCGTTTCTCAATGTCCCGATAATTTTTAGGGCCCGGAGCTATATTTTAAAATCAGAATTTATAGAATTGTAGTGTAGTTTTTAGCCTACAAACCAGCCCGAATTGTTTCATCAACCTAGAATTTTATTGCTTAGCTTTCAAAATCAGCAAAATTTGAATCTTTAATGTAAACATTGCGCGCATAAAATAGCTTTCCGAGCCCAAAAAGTTATAGGATCTTTCGAGAAACGGGCCCCAGGAGTCTAAAATGGTATAACACCATGATCAATCGGTCCTACAGTGTACAAGTACTTAAAGGTCAAATGAACTAAAAATTTGAATTTTTTTTCTTTTAATATCCATTTAAAGCTATTTAAACGTTAAAGGAAACCATAATAAAGCATACTTTCGCAACAATTTGCCTTCCTGGGCGTTTAAGTAAGTCACATAGCTAAAAGTTCGAAGATTTCCGAATACTTCGCGAAAACGTTTCTGAAATGGTAGGATTGGTAGGATTGGTAAGGATTATGACGTCGCTATTGGCGAGCCAACCGTGTTCCCAGTGTCCTCTCTTCTGGCGAATACTGAATATTCTAACTTGTGTGTAAGATTTTCACTGTATTCGTATTGAAAATGGACAATTGTTGCTGCAGGTTATCGCAAAACAAAACACCATAGTTTTCCGCTCAGTCACCGACTTTCAACTTCAATCCTTGACTGTTTTGAGGTGGTCAATAATGATGTCACTATTGGTTCCCGACAATTTTTTCGATTGCTATACGATTATGAAGGACAAAAAGTTTAATTTTTCAACTTCCAAAATCTCTGCGATGCCAAGTCCAATTAGTTTTAAACTTCAGAATATGTTTATTTGGTCCTCTGTCAACAATTGTACTAATATTGGACTAATATTGCCGAATGTGTAGCTTTACAATGTTACCCTAACTTTATTTGGGGTATTTGCTAATCGGCAATGCTAATGACATTGCATAGATTATGCTAAAAATACTTAACCATATAATCTTTTACAGGTTTTTGCATACAAATTCCATAACATTTCTATCTGGTGGCGTTTTTACCGACCTAAAGAGTCTGGAATACCTGTAAGAACACAACAGAAGTGAATTTAACACGAAAATAGTCACTCATTTTGCTTTCCCTTTATCGATGTACTTAAGATCGATTACTGAATACAAAAACGTGGAACCGATAAAAGTTTTGCTCATGGCCAACATAGTAACAGACTCAACATTTGCACCGGAATCGCCAGGGTCATGGATTCGAATCCCGTTGAGGCCTAGACAATTTTTTTTAGTCTGTATTTTCATTTGGAAACAAACAAGTTACAGCCATGCTCCGTCACGCGTGACCAGTATTTTTGAAAATTTGAATGGATTTTTCAAGTTTACACGTCGGTTTTGTAAATTCATTCCGAGATTCGGAATTCCCGTAAGAATTTTATCGCATTTTCGGAAACAAAGAGCAACAAAATATCATTTTATTTGAAATGTTACATATCCGAACAATATTTGTTTTTTTACACGCGTAGCGAAGTTATTTTTCCGTTAACTCGTGACTTTCAAAGTGTTTTCCAGAAAGATCTTCAAGGTTTCATACAAATCTCGGATGTTACAAAGAAATATTCAAATGTTCATTTTAGTCTATTTTTTGTGATTACTGGTCACGCGTGACGGAGCATGGCTGTAATAAAACTCCTATATACAGTTGTTCCCATATTCATAGTTCTAAAGTGTACATGTACGTTGGCAAAAAGTGTTGATTAAGTATAGTATATGGCAAAATATAAAAATGAAGATAGCCACTAAAAGCATTAAAATCTTTTACAGGAATTTGGCAAGAAATTCTATAACATTTTTATCTGCTGGCGTTTTGGCTAACCTGACGAGTCTGAGAACCCTGTAAGAGCACAAAAGTGGATTTAACCCGTAAATAGTCACTCATTTTGCTTTCCCTTTATCAATGTACTTAGGATCGATAACTGAACACAAAAAACGTGGAAAGGTAAAAGTTTGTGCTCATGGTCAACACTGTAACAGACTGGACATTTGCCTCGGAATCACCAGGGTCATGGATTCGAATCCCATTGAGGCCTAGACATCTTTTTTTCGGCCCCTAATTTCATGTGGGAACAAACAAGTGAAATAGACTATAGTAGTTATTCCCATGATCAGAGTTCTACAGTGTTCATGTACTTTGGCAAATAAAGTGTTGATTAAGTCGATCCTACTTGATAGGAAATTGCATTCCACTTGTAGTGTAATGTAATGTAATGTAATGTAAAAACTGTAATTTATGTAATTGAGAATTTATGTAATTGAGAATTTTCTCAATTTCTCAATTTTCTGGTAGTTCTTGTAGTTCTGGTAGTTCTGTAGTTCTTGTAGTTCTGTAGTTCTGAAGAAGAACTACCGGAACTACAGAACTACTAGAACTACCGAACTACAGACCTACAGAACTACAAGAACTACAGAACTACAGAACTACCAGAACTACAGAACTACAAGAACTACCAGAGCTACAGAACTACCTGAGAACTACCAAAACTAGAGAACTACCACAACTACAAGAACTACAAGAACCACAGAAATACCAGAACTACAGAACTACAGGAACAACAGAACTACAAGAACTACCAGAACTACAGAACTACAGAACTACAGAACTACAGAACTACCAGAACTACATTAAACTACAAGACCTACCAGAACTACAGAACTATTAAAACTACAGAACTAGGAGAACCACCAGAACTACTAGAACTACCAGAACTACAAGAACTACAGAACTACAAAACTACAAGAACAACAGAACTACCAGAACTACAGAACTACAAGAACTACAAGAACTACAAAACTACAAGAACTACAAAACTACTGAACTACCAGAACTACTTAACTACAAAAACTACCGAAACTACAAGAACAACAGAACTACAGAACTACAGAACTACCAGAACTACAAGTACTACAGAACCACAGAACTACAAGAACTACAGAACTAGAGAACTACAAGAACTACATAACTACCAAAACTACAGAACTACCAAAACTACAGAACTACCAGAACCGCAGAACTGCAAAACCTAAAAGAACTACCAGAACTACAGAACTACCAGAACTACGAGAACTACAAGAACTATACAACTACAGAACTACAGAACTACAAGAACTACCAGAACTACAGTACTTTCAGAACTACAGAACTACGAGAACTACAGAAAGTACAAGAACTAGGAGAACATCGGAATCGGGAACCACCAGAACGGATAGCTTAGAACGTTTAGTATGTGATTCTGATAGACTTAAACGTTCGAGATGCTATATTCGTGACGGTTATCATGAACTTATTACCACTTAAACGCAGAATGAACTTTGAGGAGTTAAAAACAATTGCAAGATGTTACTATTCCAATATACACCGTGACTATCGCATAAGACTCGGATCTTAGACTCTTTTAGCTGTGATGAAGAAACGCTATCTCGCGAGTTATGCTAACCGCAGACTTGCGCTCACATTAAATCCCCTGTTAAATCATTGACTGAGAAATGAACTCAGCGAATAATTCCTATTTAAGCGGCTACTACTGATATCGATCTTGCAACTCTTTCAAAGTGAGCCAAAAAAACTCCATTGTTATGCCAAGAGCTAGCAAACAAACGACGCATAACTAAATATTCTAAACGGATCTGGAAAGCGTAAATTTCTCATGTCAGTATCACAGCTAGAGATTTTTTCTAAGATTAAAGAAACGACAACATTTAGAACAACAGGCCTGTTATATCTTTTTTTTTGATCCCAAAAAAATCTCTCAGGCACGTACTTGGGATAGACTTATTCTAAAGCTGGGCTAAAATGCTTTTAGCGACGGGCAGGATTTGTGCTAGGCCTGTCACCTTTTATAATAAGTGACAACGAGCGACAAAAGGACAGTCTTCATCCTTCAACATTTCGAAACATCGATGTAAACTTCTCGTTTAATACTTGTACGCAGCAGCATAAACGACCTGAATTTCACAATTCCGAACAGCGTTTAACGTCTCTCCTTCAAACTTCATTTCGGCAGCAAAAAGGTTGAATTCATTCGACGTTATCTGCTCATCAATGATGTTCTTTGTGGGGAGATGACAATAATTGTCGGCCGTTCGATCGGTAACGAAGATTAAGAAGCTGCAGCGTTTGGCGAGACCGAATTCTTTGCCAAAACAAACAATTGACAAGTTAGGCTTTTTCCAAAGCCGTTTGGTAGCACACCAAAAGCATCTTTTCCACTGAGAAGCGAACGAACTGCCTCCTTTTGCTCTGATTTTAAAACAAATCCCAAATCTCTGGCAAGCGCATCCAGATCCTCTTTCATTTTCCCGCGAAGAGCTCGTTTTACTATGAAATTGACACGGCTTCGAATACCTTCTGATGAGGTGTGATGACATCTTTTTTGACAGGTAGCGTCATTATTCAACCAATGGGAATTTCCCTTTCCTGGAGAAAAGGGAAATTTGAACGAATTCGTTGTATGGAAAGGCGACAGTCGTATTTTTAAGCGTCTCTCCCCAGTCCCACTCTCCATATTCACACTCGCTCCAAACCTTTCGTTCAAAGACCGCGCGCATTCGTATGACCAACGCAAAAAATACGACTGTTTTGCAGTCTATAAAATTAAAAGACAACCATTTTATCTCATTTAAGTGAGTGTAACGTTCCACCTTCCATTTTAATATGAACCCGATAAGTATGCAACTGGTGAGAACCTGCCCTATTTTTAACAAGTTACATAAATCTTGTCCATCGAATATGGCTTTATAATTGTTATTTTTGTGTTTTGCTGTTCTATCTTTTTTAAAGGTCGCTATCCTCTAACAATATAAAACACCTTCCCGCGGATGTATTTTCTGGTCTTATAAATCTTAAAGAATTGTAAGTTTGATAACTTTAAGATTTTTTTCAAAGCAACCTGCAGGGTTCATTTTAATCACAGTGAAATAACTTTTAAATAAACTAAATCAGAACCGAGAACGTAAAATGCAAGTACAGGAGTAGATAGGAAAGTAATGGAAAGCGTAGAAAAAGAACATCGTATTTAGTATGGAAAATTAAACTGATCTGCGGAATTTGGACTTCAGGTAAACGCTGCAGCACAGTAAATGTTGTTTTTAAACGTGTAGCCTACAAGCATGCTACACACGCTACTGACGGTTTAAAATTAAAACTCATGTTTTAGCGTGACACAAATACACATTTGGGACTTAATGAGGTAATGTTTTAAATTTGTTTACTCATCAATTCTTTGAGACCCTGGTTGCCAGATAAATTTCTCTATATTTTCGCTGCGAGAAAAGCCGGCTCCGAGTTCTTACGAAAGCGTGCAGCGAGAGAACCACTGGTCTCCAGGGTAATTTTTTGACTGTTCTGTGTAACAACAAAAAGCTTAAACCGATCACAGAGAACCCATACGCTTATTTTATTTCTAAACTGCAAATTGAATTAAAATAGCAAGTTAACATCTACCTTTTAAATTCCATTTACAGTTTACAACTAATTAAGCATATTCCGTTTACAAATGTAATAACGTTTTCTCCGTCTAGAATAACTAGTACGACTACTTTTCGAATAAAATACACTTGTTGATTGTCAAAAATTGCCCGAGAAACTGATTTGGAAGTCAAAATTGCCAAAAATACACAAATATATTTGCATATTAAAAGGCAACGCGAGTGAAATCCAAGTCTTGTTTTGTTTACATAAAATCGCTTTTCAACCAATGTAATGAATGAACAAAAACATAAAAATGGACAACACAATCTTCTTTCGAAAAATTTTATTGAAATCTCCATAAGTTTATGTTTAAAAGCAAAACGCGAACCATTTATAGCACATCGAGGCCGAGCTGTCTTCGATGAAAGAAATCAAAACGACTGAATTTGAGCACGTTTTATAAACAATTCTCCAAAACTAGCGAGAACACAAAGAAAAAGTCAATCACAGATTGATATCAACATAAATTCCCATCAAAAAATGTGAAAAACATCTGTCCGCATTGCTCCCACATTGATTAAAACGTATGAAATTCCTCGAAGCAAGATTTTATCCCTGAAAGCTCTTCTTTTTCCACTATTGCGGCTTCTGAGTATCCCTTAATAGACCAATTCCGATATATTAAAATTCATACTTGGCTCCGAGGCTTAGGGGAATAAAACAAAAGAAATAAATTATTCTACCTGAACCTCGATGTGATTTCTTTTGTTTTATTCCCCTAAGCCTCGAAGCCAAGTATGAATTTTAACATATCGGAATTGGTCTATTAGTGGCTGTCTTGAATAGCAAACCGCGAAAAAATGCAGGAAAATAACGACTTTAATTGTAACGGTTTTCTCCGCTTAGTAAACACAGCAAAACATCAAAGTGTTTTCCCAGCTGACGTGACATTCGGCCGTGTAACCGCGCGAAAAACAAAGCCTCGCTTTGGTTTCAAAAATACGACTGTTTTGCAGTCTATAAAAATAAAAGACAACCATTTTATCTCATTTAAGTAAGTGTAACGTTCCACCCTCCATTTTAATATGAACCCGATAAGTATGCAACTGGTGAGAATCTGACCTATTTTTAACAAGTTACATAAATCTTGTCCATCGAGTATGGCTTTAATTGTTATTTTTGTGTTTTGCTGTTCTATCTTTTTAAAGGTCGCTATCCTCTAACAATATAAAACACCTTCCCGCGGATGTATTTTCTGGTCTTATAAATCTTAAAAAATTGTAAGTTTGGTAACTTTAAGATTTTTTTCAAAGCAACCTGCAGGGTTCATTTTAATCACAGTGAAAAAACTTTTAAATAAACTAAATCAGAACCGAGAACGTAAAATGCAAGTACAGGAGTGGATAGGAAAGTAATGGAAAGCGTAGAAAAAGAACATCGTACTCAGTATGGAAAATTAAACTGATCTGCGGAATTTGGACTTCAGGTAAACGCTACAGCACAGTAAATGTTGTTTTTAAACGTGTAGCCTACAAGCATGCTACACACGCTACTGACGGTTTAAAATTAAAACTCATGTTTTAGCGTGACACAAATACGCATTTGGGACTTAATGAGGTAATGTTTTAAATTTGTTTACTCATCAATTCTTTGAGACCCTGGTTGCCAGATAAATTTCTCTATATTTTCGCTGCGAGAAAAGCCGGCTCCGAGTTCTTACGAAAGCGTGCAGCGAGAGAACCACTGGTCTCCAGGGTAATTTTTTGACTGTTCTGTGTAACAACAAAAAGCTTAAACCGATCACAGAGAACCCATACGCTTATTTTATTTCTAAACTGCAAATTGAATTAAAATAGCAAGTTAATATCTACCTTTTAAATTCCATTTACAGTTTACAACTAATTAAGCATATTCCGTTTACAAATGTAATAAGCCATATGATGCCCGATTTAGGGTGTTAGCTCTATTGTACATTGTACACATTCATTGTATTAGGTAAAATTATGTATTCTAATATATTCTAGGGTATTGTATTCTATTGTATTGTCGTTCTTTTGTGCTCTAATATTCTATTGTTTTAACAAAAGAATAAGTGTTACCCCTAAATCGCGCATGGTATATAATAAGCGCGTGTGTTCCGTCCTCACTTCTGAATCAAAAGGTCGCAGCAAATTTAACGCATTACGTCATCCAGTTGTCTCGTTTCACACAATGCATAGTTATGTCACGTTAAGGTGTTTTCAACGTTTTCAAAAAACATAAATGCTTTATTTGAACTTTCACAAATGTTTGCCGGTCCGCCATCCACTCAGTAAAAAAAAATCTTAATTTACGAGTTGGCTCATAGGAGCCTATGATCACTCTTCTTGTCATTATAATTTTTTTGTTTTACAGATATTTGGATTCAAATTCTATACAGCTTCAACATGGCGAAGTTTTCGCTAGCCTCATCGGTCTGACAGACCTGTAAGAGAATAAAAGTGAATTACAAACGTGAATAATCACTCATCTTGCCTTCCATTCTGGATCGATTGGATCGATAATTTTGTGCATATGTGTAATACAATAACTCATTTCTGTTCACGTCGAATCAAGAAACGTTTAAACTGGTTTTGAAATCCAATAACATTGGCTCGTTCCTTTCTTTTGACGTGCGATAGTCAAATAAAGCAGTTTTTCTTTTGACTTTTGTTTTCCATTTATCTCCACGTATTTATATTGTCTTGATAGCAGCAATAGTAATCTTAGTATATTGTAGTTTTGTCTAGGTTTGTCTGTCAAGGGTTGCATTATGATGGCCTAGAGGCGAAAAAAAAGTTAGTCTCTAAATTTTGACGAACCTTCATTTCGCAGGAAAGCAAACAATGGCGTCCTGAAATTTTGACAATAGTTCTTGTAAATTTCGTTTCAAATCCGGCGCTCTAACCACTCGCCCACGCTGCCTCCATACTGACAATTACTAGTGGCAGATCTACAATTTCTGCCAAAACGTTGGAGCACTGTGTGTTGGATGGTGTATAAATGGCGGTTCCCTCCCTCCCCACCTTTCAATGTTGTTGGAAAAATAAAATGAATACGCGCATTCATTGGGTAATCCAACAATGAAATAGGGGAATTCGAAGGGGAAGGATGTTCCAACGACTTCTGACAATGACTATAGACGGCTAAAATGTCATCATAAAAAGCGTAACATGACGACGTTTGCGTTATTCTTTATACCTCTTAGATATTTGTCTACAAATGGTATTAAAGTTCTACCTGAGAATGTGTTTGCTAAGCTGAAAAAATTAATGTATTTGTAAGTAAAAAAGATATTCTTCTAAAGAGTGAAGAACTCATGCAAACTTTCTCGACAAAATAAGGCTAATTACCTCGCAAAGACTCGTAAAAAAACTGAAGACATCAATCAGTCATGCATTGAAATGGCAATACCGTAATACTCAATTAAGCGCCTCCTCTCATATTCACTCTTGAAAATAATATATGTAACAATGATGCAATTCATGTTTTACAATTAAATTCGCTAAATGAGTTTAAACAATATGAGAAATCTTACAGCAGACATCGACTCTCACATATTTAGGAACCTGTATGTTTAAAGGCCCACTGTCACCCAGTCGGCTTTGCGGTCGTTTGTTTTTGTTTTCAAATGTCGAGCTCGCTCGTGATTGGCTCTTTCGGAAATTTTCGACTGCGTTAAATTCGCAATGCATTTTGGGTGACAGTGGGCCTTTAATATGACGCAACTCCTCAGCATATCATAAGTACAATTGCAGAAGAGAACCGTTTGAGAGGCTATTCTTATCTGGAATGGTTCGTTACGAACCAAAGAGCCGCTTACTAAATTATGCATTTTGTATTTATTTTAATTTTCCAACTTTTTATCAGTACACCACAAACACTATTTGATATTTTCTTGTTTTTTTTTTTCTTTTCAGGGATCTGAGTTCGAATCATATTCAAACCTTTTCAGTGGATGCATTTTCTGGTCTTACAAAGTTAATAGATCTGTAAGATTGACGTGATTCCCCAAGCTTAGTATTAAAATAAAAAATGTGATGTCGACTTACTGACAAAATGTAATTTTTTCGTTTCCACAATAAAAGTATTAACTTTATGCGGGTAAATTCTGTTGTCAACATTCCACCTTCTTTTCTAAAATAAGAATGACAGTGTTTACATGAAGATGTGTCGCAACCTACACCAGATATATTTACAACTGTCAAATTTGTCTACCACGTGATAAAATTTTCTTAACCGCAACTGTATTTATAGCTATCAGTTATCGAGGTTTGCCCGCTAAAATGATTTTAGAGACGAAATTTTAGTCGTTTATATCTCGCCCAAATTATGTTGCCCCAAACTAAAACTTCTCATGCAGCGTAATTTCGTGGCCAGCTTCAAGTCTCCTATAAAAGACGAAAATCATTTAAAAACACGCTTGTAAGAGCTAAACTAATATATATAGATATGCTGAGCCTAACAGCCTCGCTCTCTGAACAGAAAGCCGATGATAAACTTAACTAAGGTGAAAGGTCGGATGCACAAAAATTAAGATTGACGACCGGGTTATTTTTCAATTTTAGAAAATTCTCAAAAACAGTGTTACGCGACCGTCTGCACAGTACATTTTAGTAGACCGTACAAAAGTTCACAAAACAACTTTTTCTCCGTCTAGAATAACTAGTACGACTACTTTTCGAATAAAATACACTTGTTGATTGTCAAAAATTGCACGAGAAACTGATTTGGAAATCAAAATTGCCAAAAATACACAAATATATTTGCATATCAAAAGGCAACGCGAGTGAAATCCAAGTCTTGTTTTGTTTACATAAAATCGCTTTTCAACCTATATAATGAATGAACAAAAACATAAAAATGGACAACACAATCTTCTTTCGAAAAATTTTATTGAAATCTCCATAAGTTTATGTTTAAAAGCAAAACGCGAACCATTTACAGCGCATCGAGGCCGAGCTGTCTTCGATGAAAGAAATCAAAACGACTGAATTTGAGCACGTTTTATAAACAATTCTCCAAAACTAGCGAGAACACAAAGAAAAAGTCAATCACAGATTGATATCAACATAAATTCCCATCGAAAAATGTGAAAAACATCTGTCCGCATTGCTCCCACATTGATTAAAACGTATGAAATTCCTCGTGATTGGCTCTTTCGGAAATTTTCGACTGCGTTAAATTCGCAATGCATTTTGGGTGACAGTGGGCCTTTAATATGACGCAACTCCTCAGCATATCATTATTACAATTGCAGAAGAGAACCGTTTGAGAGGCTTTTCTTATCTGGAATGGTTCGTTACGAACCAAAGAGCCGCTTACTAAATTATGTATTTTGTATTTATTTTAATTTTCCAACTTTTTATCAGTACACCACAAACACTATTTGATATTTTCTTTTTTTTTCTTTTCAGGGATCTGAGTTCGAATCATATTCAAACCTTTCCAGTGGATGCATTTTCTGGTCTTACAAAGTTAATAGATCTGTAAGATTGACGTGATTCCCCAAGCTTAGTATTAAAATAAAAAAATGTAATGTCGACTTACTGACAAAATGTAATTTTTTCGTTTCCACAATAAAAGTATTAACTTTATGCGGGTAAATTCTGTTGTCAACATTCCACCTTTCTTTTCTAAAATGAGAATGACAGTGTTTACATGAAGATGTGTCGCAACCTACACCAGATATATTTACAACTGTCAAATTTGTCTACCACGTGATATAATTTTCTTAACCGCAACTGTATTTATAGCTATCAGTTATCGAGGTTTGCCCGCTAAAATGATTTTAGAGACGAAATTTTAGTCGCTTATATCTCGCCCAAATTATGTTGCCCCAAACTAAAACTTCTCATGCAGCGTAATTTCGTGGCCAGCTTCAAGCCTCCTATAAAAGACGAAAATCATTTAAAAACACGCTTGTAAGAGCTAAACTAATATATATAGATATGCTGAGCCTAACAGCCTCGCTCTCTGAACAGAAAGCCGATGATAAACTTAACTAAGATGAAAGGTCGGATGCACAAAAATGAAGATTGACGACCGGGTTATTTTTCAATTTTAGAAAATTCTCAAAAACAGTGTTACGCGACCTTCTGCACAGTACATTTTAATAGACCGTACAAAAGTTCACAAAAACAACTTTTTCTTCGTCTAGAATAACTAGTACGACTACTTTTCGAATAAAATACACTTGTTGATTGTCAAAAATTGCACGAGAAACTGATTTGGAAATCAAAACTGCCAAAAATACACAAATATATTTGCATATTAAAAGTCCAAGTCTTGTTTTGTTTACATAAAATCGCTTTTCAACCTATGTAATGAATGAACAAACACATAAAAATGGACAACACAATCTTCTTTTGAAAAATGTTATAGAAATCTCCATAAGTTTATGTTTAAAAGCAAAACGCGAACCATTTACAGCGCATCGAGGCCGAGCTGTCTTCGATGAAAGAAATCAAAACGACTGAATTTGTGCACGTTTTATAAACAATTCTCCAAAACTAGCGAGAACACAAAGAAAAAGTCAATCACAGATTGATATCAACATAAATTCCCATCGAAAAATGTGAAAAACATCTGTCCGCATTGCTCCCACATTGATTAAAACGTATGAAATTCCTCGAAGCAAGATTTTATCCCTGAAAGCTCTTCTTTTTCCACTATAGCGGCTTCTGAGTATCCCTTAATAGACCAATTCCGATATATTAAAATTCATACTTGGCTCCGAGGCTTAGGGGAATAAAACAAAAGAAATAAATTATTCATACCTGAACCTCGATGTGATTTCTTTTGTTTTATTCCCCTAAGCCTCGGAGCCAAGTATGAATTTTAACATATCGGAATTGGTCTATTAGTATCCCTGTCTTGAGTAGCAAACCGCGAAAGGAAAATAACGACTTTAACTGTAACGGTTTTCTCCGCTTAGTAAACACAGCAAAACATCAAAGTGTTTTCCCAGCTGACGTGATATTCGGCCGTGTAACCGCGCAAAAAACAAAGCCTCGCTTTGGTTTCAAAATTGCTAAGATCCCGGATGTCGCGTGACGTCGTACGCGCATGTTTTACGACGTCATCCGCGCCCGCGAGCTAGTCCTGTCCAACGGCGGGCGGTGGGGAGCGGCGGGCACATGACGCGCCCGCAAAACATTCCGCTAGCCATGACAATGAAAAATGACGGGCATAGACCCTATTCATAAATGGCGGCCGATTTATTTATTCTTTTATATTCATGCTAATCAGCCCAACTAGCCTCATTTTAAAGCAAAAATTCTTTTGAATTTTGCACATGCTAACGAGGCTAGTTGGGCTGATTAGCATGAATATAAAAGAATAATAAACCGGCCGCCATTTATGAATAGGGTCTATAGGTTCTATGAGTATGGGGCTCCGCTATGAAGGAAAACTAAGAATGCGTCGCAAACACAAAACCACAGTTGGAAGTCGGTGTAGGCTTGTCACGCTATTTTGAATCTTAAATTATCAAGATTTGGCTGGCAACGATTTACGCAATGTCGCCAAATCTTGAAAATTCAATATTTGGAAACTCACCATGTATAACGCACTGACTTAACTCGCCACTGATTACTTGCCCTTTTGTTGCACCCCATCCTACGGGGCTTTAAATTAAAGCTCCAAGTAGCATATCCTATTCTTTCTTTAGAAAAAGTAACTGATAAATTGAGTGAAAAGCGGTGTGGCCCTGAAGGATTCACCACGTACTATACAAAGCTTATATATCCCACATTACTTCCCATGATGCACCATCATCTAACAGGACCCAGGTCATGTTGGTCGCGTGCCGCAGAAATATTAATCGGCAGAAATTCTATAATATCGCCCAGTGGCTTTGCACTTTCTTCTTTTATAATTGTAAAGCTACGAAATCTTTCAGTGAAAAACATTTTATTTAGAACCTTTCATATTCACGAGTTTGCCCATATGAGCCTTTGATTTGGTTTTGCCTTTCAGTGATATGTCGTTAAACAGTATTCAGAAGATTACAGCGTATCTATTTTTACATATTAAACCCAGATTACGCTATCTGTGAGTTTGACCCTTTTTATTGAAAGACTTATCAGTGATCTTTAATTTTTATGAGCATACATTCTGGGCTATCTTTTGAATAACCCCCCTATCTTTCAACCTTACCCAATGCCATTCATAGACGCAAAAAGATGGCGATCAATGTGCGTTGAATAAAGGGGTTAGAAACACGAAAGTTGGTTTTAATAACTGTTATAACATAGCTAGCAGAGCCGCGCAATCAAATTCAGTATACGTAAGCGTGCTCAAAATCCCGATAGTGCACACTGATAGCGTGAGCAAATCGCTTCGCCAGAATTCGCGTCGGATTTGATGCACAATTCCACCGGCTATGTTATAAAACAATTGGTTCATGCTTTAAGCTGTGCACTATCGAGTTATGGAGCACGTGGGAAGTTTGGAGAGCACTCAAGAAGCTAGAGTTGCATTCGGCTATCGCCTCGGGCAACTCTTACGCTTCTTTCGTACTCTCCAAACTACCCACGTGCTCCATAACTTGATAGTGCACGCAAAAGCATGAACCAATTGTTAATATTATAAAGTAAAGTGGTCCCCGAAAGAGATTCAAAAGCTGGCGTTTCGAGTGCTACAATTAGCTGCAAAATTGTTGAGACACTCTCACAAAAAACACTCACTTTTATAAAAAATGATGCCTCGAAAAACAAAAGAACAATATATTTCCCTCGCAACCCCCCCTCCCCCGTTCAATGTTGTTAGCCAAAGTTTTGGACATGGCGCCGGTCACAAAACAACATTGATAAGGAGGGAGGGGTAAGGAAAGGTAGCAATGGTGCACTTCTTCCAAAAAAGTACTTGTGAATGAAAGTGTCTCAACTACTTTGCAGCTAATTGTAGCCCTTTGTTAGAGTGAATCAAGGAATTGTGGGCTTTGTGTGGCTTATATAAACCAAAAGCTATCTCCTGGGAAAACCTTAGATAACAACGGTCTGGACCACCTCGGCCACTTATTGAGAATTATATAACGTAATGTCGACATTTAGAATTTTATTTTCAACAAGAGGCTAAACATAGCCTATACTCATGCGCATGAGACTCAAAGACACGTTGATTGATACTACCAATTTTTCTGTAGTCACTTTGAATATTTAATTTATTGATTCTGATCAAACCCACGTACACTAGTGTAATACTTCCCAAACGTTAACCGTGAATTATTTCTATTACATTGGGTTATTCCAGAAAGATTCTCCCCCCCACCGACGGATGGCAAGATTGTTTGACCCTTTCCCCCCTCTCTCCCGCCTGGATTTCCAAGCCCAGAGACCCCTTTTCCTGCCCGGATTTCCAATAAATTTGTGGAAGCCCTAAATTTACAGGTAATGAAAAAAATATATGTAATCGGTGATGAGTGCTATAAATTGGTGAAACATTTTAATAAAAATACATATTGCGTTACACATCATGACCCCCCCCCCCCGTTTGATTTCAAGTCCAAATCGAAATGAAATTTTTCTATAAAGCTAGTTCTTTAAATGACTGCTTTGATTTTGCCATGTATTAGTTTTTTCCAGGCTTCACAGTTTTTTAAAAGTGTTGTCGCAAATAGACTTCTTTCATATATGCAAATTTCGTGTGGAATGTAATTCGATCGTGCGCTGCTTGTAATGTACCAAAATATTTGTTCTAAAGGTCAAAACTTTTTAATGAAACTCGTATTTCCTTGAATGAAAATGTCTTTCCCTTGAATAAAAGAGTTAAACGCTTATCAGAATTCAGTGATTTTCTGCTTCCGGAAGGCTTGGCGATTTATTTATCTTCATTGCAGCGCACAGCGCTGGCGTCTGCGAATTTAATAAGTAGTGGGTAGAGAGGCAGTCAAATACCAGTTTTTCAAGTTCATAGAGAAGCTGGCCGAACGCGTGAGGCCAGCTTCTCTATGAACTTGAAAAACTGGTATTTGACGTGCCTCTCTGCCCACTACTCTGATATCCCTCCCTCAAATCCCGTAAGAGGGGGCCAAATGCGTTTTTTCCCGAGCCCGCCCGCAACGGCAAGCGAGACATAACCAATTGGAGAAATCTCTACACCCCATATTAATGTGACAATGCCCCTCGTCAACGAACCAATGACTGCCGTTGCGTTTTTGAAAATGAGAGGGATTGAGTTTAAAGAAGGCGATGACTTATATGCAAAGAACAAAGGGACGTTCGAATACAACCCTTGCAGACATTGCGGTTTAAACTTCACACAAGGTCATTCTCTTGTTGAGCATCAAAAATACGCTTGTAAGAATCTGCGAACAGAACCACGACCGAAAGAGATTTGTCCCGGCTGCAATCGAAGATTGTCTAAACAAACGGTTTACAGACACTTAAGAAATGGTTGCCCTTCCGTGAAAAGAAACCCTCGAGTTTTTATACAGCGAGAGGTTGTTCGAGATGTTTTTGCAAACATTAGCTAGCCTGATCTGAATGCATGGCTTGATGAGCAAGAACAAGAACATCTGACAAACAAAAGCCTGGAGGCTCTCGACCCCTTACCCAGAATTCGAGATTCGAGCTTTGTTTCGGATTTCATCGAAGGCGAGACATCACTCGCAACGTTTCAAACTGAGTTGAGTGGTTATTACCAATTGAAAAAACGCCTGGACTTTGTATATCAATGATGACGACAACACAAGTGTTCATGAACTTTCTCAAATCGAGAAACACTGGTCTGAAACAAAAGAGCGCCGACTGGGTGAGAGCCAGACAAAACTCCATCGGTGCATCAGAGATCTCTGCCTTGACAGGATCGTCGCCGTTTGAATCACGGCAAAGTTTGCTCATGAAGAAAATACAGCCAACACATATGCTCAACAATGCGGCTTGTACCTGGGGCAATCTGTTCGAGCCGATTATACTCAAGTATTTTGAGCAAAAACATTCTGTTTCCGTTTTTGGTCACAGCATCTCTTTTAATCTAGCAAGAGATCATCCACTTTATCGAAAGGTCACTTGCAGTCCAGACGGATATTTTCTAGACAAAGATAACGGCTTAAGCTTGTTAGAGTTTAAATGTCCGTTCAAGCGGAAAATAGCCATGAACAGAATTCCTGGCTATTATAGCGATCAGATACAAACAGGTCTTGCTTTGAGTGGTGATATGGTAAACAAAGGCTTGTTTGTTGACGGTTATTTCAGATTGTGCTCTTTAAACCAGCTTGAACCAAGTCTGACACACAACCAGTTTCTAAACGGAGGAAACAAGTTCAAAACGAAGTGTGACACAACACTTGCGTGGGGAGTTTGTTATTTATTTAGCAAACGGACGATAACAAGAAATCAAAAGGCAATCATCGATGTCGGTTCACTCGAATCAAAACAATCATTTGAGAGAATTATGTCTTCCATTGCTGAGAAGGACATATGGTGTTGTTATGGTGCTGTCAGGATGTCGTTTAAAAAACAGGACGAAGATGAGGAGTTTTTGCGTTACGCCCATATGCAAAAAGTGTTTTCAGAGGGTTCAGAAGGCCCTAAACCAGTGGCTATGTTCGCCTGGAAGCTCCTGGATATAACTGAGATTTGGGCGCCAAAGCAGCCAAACTTTTTGAGCAATATTCAAACGTCAGTCGAGCGTTTTCATAACAGCTTGGCAAGCCTTCGAAAAAAGATAACAGAACACTCTGAAGAGAAAAGCATCCAACAAACCGCCCCTGTCAAAACAGTTCCAAACAATTTGGGTGTTGACAGTGCAGTGTTGGAAGCCTTCTTAAACTCAAAAATGGAGTCAATTGAAAAAACATACCCCAGTCTATACCTCAACTGAGCCAATGGAGCAACTGTCTTTTGGTGAATCTCATTGGGATTATTTGCCAGACATGATTCAAGATTACATCCTTGAATTGGCTGCAAGGCCCCTTCATCAATGCAGGATGAAATATGTATGCCGATCAATAAAAAATCATTATCACTGGCAAAACGATTGCTATTTCCCTATATTTACTTCACAAACATGTGATAAATGTCAAGAACTCTTCTCACCAGAAGTGGACATGGGCAGACACCTAGCCATTTGTCCTGGCATGCCGCCTTATAGATGTATACAGTGGGCATTACTGCATACAGATATCGGCAGTGATGACGAGGAAGATTATGACGGTCCAAGTGCTCACGAAAGTTTCAATGGCAGTGCTCACTAAACGTGACCCATCTTTTCAAGCATGATCTTCCAGTTTTGTTCGTTCTTACACATTGATTTTTCTTGGACTTGTAGCCGGAAGTAATTGACAAGCCGTTGTGGCCCTTTTATCGCATCCAGAATTTTGTTGGCTACAAATGGCATAGAGATTCTTTTCGGTAGATATTCTTCAATGAATTTGAATGCCTCATTTGCATGTTGTATTTCTTCGGAGGACAAGCAGACGTAGGGTTCACAAATTTTCAGATGTTTGTTGAGATAGCTTTTGAAGTTGTAGTGTTTGGTGGACATTCTTTTTTTTGTAATTTTGTAATCACCACCATAGAGCTCGTTATAATCGAAGGTCACACCATCCAGAGGCTCTAAGAGCCCGCAGTCCTCACAGCAAAGTTCTGATGAAAACATCCTGAGGTTTAATTTGCCTTTGCAGTTTTGGCAAGCCTTTATCCTTTCGTTCAAAAGGGTGAAAGGTGAGTGTGGGTTGTGATGGTATTGTGCCTCGGGAGAAAGACACTCCTTGATGAGATGAAGGCGTTCTGGTAGGTTTGAACGCCGTATTTCCTTGGTGTAGTTGTCGAGGGAGCGCAGGAGGATGAATTTGTATTCTTTATCAAGCTCATCGAGTTTGGCTTTGTATTCGCCTTTAGTGTCCAAGGACCGAACATCAGCCAGTTGTTTAGCGAACTTCTCCATGGAAAAACACCGTGTTGTGTATTCAATTGGCCGCAAAGGATTTATCCCTCAAGATTTGTAGGTTAAAGCCAGAATTTAATTTCTCAAATCTGACTTGGATGCTGCGGTGAGAAGACTTATCTTTTTTTGAAACTCTTGTTTGACTTCCTTGCGAAGTTCGTTTTTGAGTTTCTCGAGGTCTGGAGCTTGTGTTTGAGTGCCAACGTCTTTTTTTGCCTTAACACCATCCCTGATTGCAGCTTTGAGTTCGTGATATTTTTCCACCTCACGAGAAATAATTGTGAATTCTGTATCACTGATCCTCTTGTCTTCCAGAGCCTTTGAGACCAGTTCAATGACAGAGT
Source organism: Dendrophyllia cribrosa (assembly GCA_024195265.1). NCBI lineage: Eukaryota > Metazoa > Cnidaria > Anthozoa > Scleractinia > Dendrophylliidae > Dendrophyllia > Dendrophyllia cribrosa. The sequence continues at coordinate 24,993,784 of JAJLRJ010000014.1, read as the reverse complement.
TGCGTTTAGCCAGTGCCAGTGTATAGATATTCTCGTGTTTGGTCACTTTCCTCTCTAGCCGCTTGTTGGCAGCTGTAAAACCAACTGAGGACAGCCCACAAAGCGTGGCAACGCCGGCAAGTGCTGGACTTGCAACAATTCCGAACCCAGTCAATGCAGTGGCAAGGGCCCCTGATGACAGCCCAACAGAAAGCGACCCAAGGCCAACCGCCGAGTAATGAACTAAGGATTGGGTTCGTTTATATTTCTTTGCGACCTGACGGTAATGCTCGGCTTCGTCAGACAGTTCCTTAAGCAAGTCAGAGATCTTTTTGAGCCGGAAATCTTCTGCATTGATTTGAGTGATCTTACGCATAGGGTATAGCTGTTGTGTCTCGCTGTATTAGGGGGCCGATGGAAGCACATTGGCAGAACTCATGGCGAGGGTATATATATATGATTTTTTAATTTATCTCAACTTCAAATTCCAAAGGCGCGTCATTGAAGTTGAAGAGGTCATTGTTCTCATCCCTCACTGACAGTGTTATGCTGTTTACATAATCACCAGACGAGACGTCACGCAAGACGTTCTGTTGTGTTGTCTCGTAGAGAATTTTCTCAAAAGCTTTTCCACGAATATCAAACCGAGCCAAAACTGTCGAAGGCTTACCATTGAGGAGGTTTTGTTTTTTATCAACCAGATTACAGTGGATGAAGTAAGTGCTTGGTGCCCTTAAACGCTTGACGAAGGTTATTAGCATCAATACAGGTCTTATGCCAAGCAATTCTGCCAGATTGTTACTAAAAGTCACACTGTTGCTGTTATTATGAATGACCATTGCTCCGTATGGCCTGTTTGTTTTAATTGTTAGATTTAAACTGCTGATATGGGTTTTTAGGCTTTCAAAGTCAATAGTCTCAATAGTGTGATGGCCTGGAAGTAACGTTGCGCCACGTGATGAACCATTAGGGGGAGGGTCTGTTGGTGAAATCTTTGCTTCTTCTTTCAAATTATGCCACGAGTTGAAAATTGAGCAAGAGACAAGACGGATATAACTCGGTTTCGGAAGCGGGTGATCGAAGTAGATCGTGTGAAGGTTCGAAGGGGTGACGATTGTTAACACAACCATGATTGTATATATAATTACTTTAAAAAATATAAATATATACAATCATGTTTGGCAGACGGCCCGGTGGAATTTTTCCTAATTCAAATCTTGGTATAAAAATTGGCGGCCGCAATTACGAGCCCCCACCCCCTTTTTATTCAACCCCAAACGCCTATACCCATGTAAAGCCAAAGCCACACCCAGATCCTGAAATTGCTTGGTTGAGTTCGCCGGAGGCAGCAAAGTTATCTTCCGCGGCCAAGGCCAAGGCGATATCAGACTTCAAAAAGCGTTTCCCGCGCGCTGATATATCACACTTTGAAGTGCAAGTAGAGTTTGGCGACGACCGCAAAACCGCCAGAGGGGAAGTGCTTTACAAAGAGGGTCAAGGCTCATTAGCGCTCGTTACAAGAATGCCCCACAAAGATTGGACTCAAGCCACGAGAGACGCTTTGGGCCTTCATCAAGACGAGGGTTTTCCCTATCAGTTATCGTTGGGGCAACCAGAAAAGTCAATCCCAGCTGTTGATTTCTCCACCACAATAGACAAGGATATGATGATTGGTGCAATCTTGAATGACGAAGCGCAAAAGATTTACGTCACGCCAACTGATTATTTCACAACGAAATACAGAAATATCTTCAGGGACACACAGATTTCATTCACAACCGCGAAATACGGTCGAAAGTGGATGGGTGGACCGCATATAAGTTTTTGGCCACAACAACTCTCCTTCGCACTGTGGTGTGCAACAACCGGCTGCGGAATCTCGCGTGACATTCTCTTCGAAAAGAACTCCAGTCTATCCCTAACCCCCCAGCTGCGGTCGTTTTACCGGTTTCACGTTTATTTCACAACAAGGCGAATACTCTACAAGATGGGTGGGGAACAAAGCGTGAGTGCTTTGCCAGACGACCCTCCATTCAACCAGAAAGACAACAAGTACAACATCGACGCGTACAAGAAGATTTGCATAGAGTTCGGTATCGACCCCAGTTCTGACTTCCGTTACACATACGGCAAGAACCACGGTCTTGGGAATGTCTACATTTGGGCTTATGGAGAGGGCAACATTTCTACCGATTACACCTATCCAGACCCCGATCTAGCTCTGTTCAATGATGAGCGCGTGACTGACAGAAAAGACCCCAACGTTCGCGCCAATGGAATATCTTTCGTCCGCAACGATCAAGGGGCGGACACCCAGTTCGAGCACTTCGTGCCAAATTACGCACAGGGGATAACACAGCCAGGGCTCGCGCGTATGAACCAATCAATCGAGGCCTTTGTGTACTGCATTCTTGGTTCACAAGCCAAAACCCGCAGCAGCATCATTGGAAGAGGAGGCCGGGCGTTCGAAACGCAGAGAGTATTCCTCACCCATCTAGAGGAGGCCATAATACTGAACGACATCGCAACAAGCGTACAGCGTTACCAGCTTGCCATCCAAGCAACGAAAGTGCGCTTAGACTTTGCGACAGCACCCGGAAGCTGGCTCATGCCATCGCGCATGATTATCAACACAGAGAGCGTGATCGGGTATAACAACAATCTACAGGAGGCAACGCAAGGGATGAAGCTGGGTGTGAACAATGATGTTAATCTGGGCACAAAAAAAGCCTCCCTTCGCCTCATGGACGGTGGCCCGACAAAGATTAATCCACCAAACAGTCACCCATCAAACCCGATACATAAACAGGCTACACAGGCACAGGGCATCGCGCCCAAACCAATGACCACACCCACACCACAACCAACCCCCACACCCACACCACAGTCCACACCACAACCAACACCCACACCACAGCCCGACTCACATCACGTAAACAAGGCACTCATTGCTGTGGGTGCGCTTGCTTTGGCAGGCCTTTTCGTTTGGTCGAGATAAGTAAGTTCAAGACTTCGCACACTTGGTGATCCTTTCAACAAGGAAGGCCACCACGGCAAGGATGAGCAGCCAGGCGTGTTCACCCAGAAAGGAGATGACCGACCCAGCCGCTTTGAAGATGAAGCTCACAATTGAGCCAATGAGGCCAGGCAGGGCGTTAGCTGCCTTTTTGCCAAGCTCTTTAAGCCCATTTCCAATAGCCTTGGTGGCCCTTGCCAGGCCATTCAAGGTGGCGAGTACAACAGCGCTGATGGTGATGCCAGCTGCCAGAACAATCGCTTGCAGGGTCCACCCGTATTTCTTAAAGATTTCTCTGACCCTCTCTCTCAAAGACATGCTCCTTTCCCACACCTCAATTTCTGTATTGAGCCTTGCTAGCTCTTCTTCTCGCTCAGCAACCCGGGCTTCCGCGGCTTCTCTTTCAGAGGGAGACGTGTCCTCAGCCTCTATGACGAGTCTGTCTTCAGCGTTCTGCCGTTCAAGCTCTTCTTTGTTCTGTTTCAGTTCGTCCAGTGGTTTTATGGCGTCCTTTTTTGCTCTAAGTTCCTCTAAGCGTCTTTCAAAGCCCCTTTCGTCAAGTTTGAGTTTGTCTATTTCTTTTTGTAGTTTGTCTGCTTGTTGAGCAGC
>JAJLRJ010000014.1:24875180-24982680 GCA_024195265.1 Dendrophyllia cribrosa | reverse complement strand
CTCATGCTTCTCAACAGATATCCATTGCGGTTGAATTCTATGCCAGACACCATGGCGAGGCTTATACGTGAGCTTGAAACCCTTTTGCCCGACATCAAGAGAATTATTGAAAAATAAAAAACACATATATATACCCTGATGATGGCAGATGAAGACCAGGCCGACTTGAACAATGTATTGCAGATGCTGGAGGCCACCCCTGATACCGCACCTCCAACAGGGATAGTTGGTGACAATGGCATTCCTGCCAAACGTGAGAAGCTGGCAATCCTTGTTTCAACTGGCAAGGCCAAAGAAGCTATCGGCGTGCAGCTCACACACGATCATGTCAAGCGGTTGTCAGACAAGGACGTTGAGAAGTACTGCAAAAGGTACGAGGCCTACATAGGCAACAAGACAACCGAATCCCTTGTTGATTCCGCCATCATGCTCGCGTCCAAAGGCGTTGGCCTGGTGATCCCGGTTGATGATCTCAAGGAGTTTCAGCAAGAACTCAAGAACGACTACATCATCAACCAGGAGCTGTCAAATCTTGCTGGGGCTCTTGCCATGCGATGCGGACGATTGCTGGCGCTTGCCAATGCTGCTCTCATCACAACAAAACACATCAAGTTTGAACGAGAGCCTGAGCCCCAACCAACACATCCAACAAGAGACAGTGAAGGCTATCCACTTGAGGGTTTTGATGAAGTTGGGCTGGGACCTGGGGTAACCTCGCAGGAACCTTGAAGGAACCTGGCTGGAACCTAACAGCAACCTGACAGCAACCTGTCAGCACACTTGTCACATTTTTCAAAATCATATATATATACCCACTATGGCCACACCACTCGAGACGATCCCTGAAGAAACTCAAACTCCAACTCCAACTCCAACACCTGCCCGTGTTACCTCTGAGGCCCCGAAAACAAAGCCCGCAACGGAAAAGAATCCCGGCCGCGTTGCTTCTGGTAAAAGGCTAGCAGAACGCAACCGCCTGGCCCGTGAAGCAAAGAAAAAGGCCGAAGCACAAAAGCCTGCACCCTCAACAAGTGGCACAACAAGTGACACAACAAGTGGTGCAACAAGTGACACAACAAGTGACAGCAACAGCAACTCAATCTCTTATATTCTAGGGTTTGGAGGGTTGGTTGTCTCTCTTGCTGGTGTGTATTACCAACGCGAAGCCATAATGCAAAGGCTTGGACGTAAATCTAACACACCAGCAACACCAGCAAACACACCCGCTGCAACACTCGCTGCACCACCAGCTGCAACACCCCCATCTCGAATTCCGGTAAGACAAGGAATTAAAAAATGGAATAAAAAAACAAAAACATATATATACTGACCATGAATCTTTTCTGGGCTGTGATTGATGCCGCTGCAATCGGAGGTGCGCTTTTTTTATTAGTTGAATTAAACGTGGCCGCCTTTGAAAAAATTAACAAATTGACAACGAACTAACGGACCTGAGTCCGAACCCGAGACCGAGACCGAGTCAGAGTCCGAGTCCGAGCCCCGAGTCCGAGAGGCCAAGGCCAGAAGCCGAGAGGCCGAGGCCCGAATCCGAAAGGCCGAGGCCCGAGTCCAAGTCTGAGTCAGAAAAATAAAAAAACATATGTATACTGCACACAAACAATGTCTGACAACAAGCTTGTGAAGTCTATCCTCGAAGCCGCAACAATCACAGGCCTTGTCGCTGGTATTGGTTGGATTGGGAAAAAGACCATCAAAGAAAACTTCACTGCCGACCCCAGTGCAAGCTTTATGAACTTAGTCAAGTTCACAACCGTCATGGCTGGCAGCATCGCGCTGAAGAAATATCTCGAGGACCAGAAAATCCACCCAGACAACATGTAAAAAACATATGTATACACACGACCACAATGGCTTCGATTGCAATAATGGCCCTTGGCGCTGTTCTTAATGCGGCCGCTTTCACTGGCGGCAACTATCTCGCGAAATATCTGTCTGGTGATAACGGAAAGGCAGCAATGGATGAGAAAATCCGTCACGACAAAGCCCTTGAACGATACCAAGCGGCTTACGCCAAATACCAGAAGGACCGCACCAAGCTCCTCGACTGGATTGCAGCCAACGATCGGATTAAACACCAAGCTAGCAAAAACTTCCAAACCACCGACCAAGCCCTGGTCTTGTATAATCAGATGCTCCAAACACAACCAGATAAACAAATCAAAGACTACCAAGAGCCTCAGTTCTCGGACTTCTACAAGCCCAGCCCACAACAGAATGAATGAATAAATTTAAATATTAAATATATTTTAGGTTTTAGATTAATATTAGATATTTTATACTTTTTTATGTGTCCCCAAATTAGTATGGGTTTACCCAGACTATAAGGTCTTTTGACACTTAAATAAAGTTTCTATCTATCTATCTATCTATCTATGGTGAACTTGCGTTCATTGGAGGCACCCTGCTTGCGGGTGGGTATGTGGCTTATCGCTTTCTGTAAACAAACATATATACCCCCCCCCTATGGAGGCGAAACTCTCAAAGATCTATTACAGTCCGAAAGGGTATTGGAAAGGTCTTGCCGCTGTAAAAAAGCTAGCTGCAGCAGCCAAGGTCTCTGATGATGTCGCAAAGAAATGGCTGGTCAAACAAGCCCTTTGGCAAGTTTACCTCCCAGCGCCACGCCATATCGCTCGGCCCAAGTTTGATATCTCATCACCCAATGCAGTGCATCAAGCGGATCTTCTCTTCCTGCCCCACGACAAACTTCCTCATGGGAGAAAGGTTTACAAATACGCATTAACCCTCGTTGATGTGGCTAGCCGTTTCAAAGCAGCAGAGCCCTTGACTTCTAAAGAGTCTGAAGAAGTGGCTAAAGCGTTTGCCCGGATATATAGACGTGAGCCTTTGAAATGGCCTCAACTCTTGCAAGTTGACCCTGGGAAAGAGTTTATGGGGGCTGTGACTTAGGCCATGGAAAACAACAAAACGACCATTCGTCGCGGGCGGGTTGATATCCACAGAGACCAAGCAATTGTGGAGAGATTCAACCGAACCCTGGCTGAAAGGCTGTTTGGTTATCAATATGCCGTTGAAATGAATATGCCCTCTGGCCGTTCGACTGCTTGGGTCAAAAGACTGCCAGATGTTGTCTCGGCCTTGAACAATGAAGTAACAAGACTCACTGGAAAGAAGCCCGCTCAAGCAATCAAAGAAAAAGCCATATCTTCCAAGCCCGCGACTCCATATGCTAAGCCTGTGGGGGTGAATGAGAAAAAGCTCCCACCCCGGGTGAGTGTGAGATATCTTTATTACACCGGTGAGCTGGAAGGCGGTGGGAGGCGTGCGACTGATCCGATCTGGTCTTTGAAGGTCCACAACATTGAGAAGGTTGTCACCAAGCCAGATGCGCCTGTCGTGTATTATCTCTACGATGGGCCCAAGAGAGGGTTTGTTCGTGAGGAGTTGATGGTTGTGCCCCCGGGCACTCAGTTGCCCCCAGCTGGGTTGTGAAACTCGATTGGTTCTGTGTGGATGCCGTCTGGCAGCACCCAACGCTTGTCGTAATAAGCGGAAAGGCCCAGCTTGTGCTGCTTGTATGTGAACATGGCCCCGTTGTGCATTCGAAAGCCCCTGTTGGTGGCCATGTCCCTGCCCCCCTGCAGGGCACTTTCGTACCTTTCCCAGCGAAGCTCGTTCTGCTTCTTGTTGACGCCCTTGGAGGACATCTTGGCCTCTCCGCTAGCCTCATTTTCTACGTAATAACACTTGCTGCATAGGGCGATGGCCCGTGTGCCTTCCTTCTCAAGCTTGAACAAGCCCGGCTCTCTGCCGCTCCACTTGTCCCACGCCAACCAATTCTTCTTCTCCGCCTCGAACTGGGCGCGAAGTTCCGAGCGAACGGTCACTTCCAGAGTGTCGTGAGCAAGAGTGAAGTACATGCTGTCCGTGTCCATCTGGATGAGCTCGAAGTCGCGCCTGTCGATGAAGTAATCTAGGAAGTCGTAATAGAACTCCAGCATGCGGAGCTTGGCAAGTTGGTACACAACAATGCCCACTTGAAAAGGGCGGTCGATTGTGACCTTTGGCTTGCGCAGCTCGATCTTGTAAGCATCTCCGATCTCTTCGAGATCATCGAACAAGGATGAGCGGAGATTCTTGTCGACCTCGTCCTCGTCAGTTGTGTACAACGTTCTTGTCTGGCGCTCCACAGCTTCGATGAACTTGCCGTAAGCGCTGTTGCCAAGGAGCTTGAACACTTCAGCAAGCAGTGCCTTTTCCTTGTCAGCGTCGCCTTTCCTTCGGTTGTCGGCGACCTCGCGAACGAACCAGTCGAAGAGCTTTTTGGGTATGTAATCGATCGTGCGGTAGACTGCCGTGATCTTGAGCCCGCTGTTGAGATACCATTTCAAGAGGGGTGCGTAGATCAGCATCTTTTTCGCTGAGAGTACACCCGGAAGCTTTTTCTGGTCGGGAAAGCGGGTTCGGCCACTTTCTGGGAGGTAATCGTGCATAACAAATTCGTTAGGCACTGCTTGGTTGATGAAGAGCGGTGGAAACTCTTCGAACTGCTCTCACAACTCTCGGGGGACTTCGATATCCACTTCCGCAAACCCGAACCACCTGCCTGTATTCAGATTCATTTCAAGAACTCTCGCCGCCTGCTCCGGGGCGTTGTAATGCACAACCTTCTCTTTACCGCAGGGCATCTCCTGCAGCATCGTGCTTGGGTAAAGGGAATTAGCATCGAACCCCACAATCCGTTTCGTGATGCGGGCTAAGTCGTATTTGTGAGAACGGATGCGGGTTTCGCCGCGCACGTGTTTGCAGGTGAAGACCAGGCTTGGCCCGCCAACCACAGCCCCCTTCAGCATGGCGTACGCTTCCGGGCCGGGGGCGTATAGGGCTGGAGCATTGCGCCCCCCTCTCAATGACCCTCGCAAGACGTATTGCATTGATACTCCTGGCAAGGAGAGAGATGTCAACCCCGAGGCCCGTGTAAAAGCCCTTCATCGTTTGGAGAGCTTCGAGGAAGGGAGACACGTCTAGATTGTTGTAATACTCCAGCCAGTCTCCGAATGTCTTCATGCCTCCCTCGTGGAAGAGGCGCTTGCATTCTTCGTGCTCCTTTGGAGAAAGAACGAAGGCGTTTTTGAGTTGCGAGTACCAGCACTCGTATGGGGGAAGACCAGGGTAATCCAGCTTGTCAGCGCTGTCAAACCACTCGTATGGGAGCCAGGACTTGGTCTGTGTCGCTCCATACGTCTTGACCCACTTGTCGTACGTGATGCCTGGGGCCAAATAATTCATGATGTCCAAGAACTTGTAGCTGGGAGTGTTGATGAACATGATACGCCCCTCTTTCTCCGCGGCGAAGACCTCGTTCTCTTGAGCGAAATGAGAAACAAAGTACTTGCGGATAAGCTTGAGATCGTAATGGCCTGAGTTGAAGCCGACCACAGGCACTTGGTTGCACCATTTGTCGATGAGCTTGAGTTGCTTCCCAGGAAGATTCTCAAGGTCTGGGGGCATATATTGGCCAGCTACAGCCTCGCGGATGGCTGCGCTGCGCCGCTCCAGGGAGGCATAAAACAGACCGATAAGCTCGTCAGGATCTTTGGAGCAAATATACTCAGGCTCAGGGTTCAACGTGTCGGCAATGGAGACTGAGATGGGCACATGCTCGCTTTCATAAGAGAGATCGCGTGTCGGGCGAGCTGCCTTGGTCTTGTCCTGGTACGCTTCGAAGTCGTAGACGATCGCGTGGGGGATATGTTTTGTTTCTTTTCTGTGGGCAACGATCATTCCACCAGCGGGAAGGCTGTTCGTGTTCCCACCTTTCCACTAAGTTGTACCCAGCGTCTCGAAGCAACTGAGTTCGTTGCAGAGTCTTTTGGTAAGCAACCATCCTTGTGATTGTATTGCCCCTTCGATCAGTATAGACACCTTCGTCCCTCGTTCCCTCGGGGTAACATTCCTCGCAACCGTGCCAGAAACAACCGTGGAACTGGAAAACTGTCTTGCTTTCTGGGTGATAGCCGTCGACTGGAGCCCCACAAATATAGCTCTCACCACCATGGCCGCATCTGTGATGGTGAATGTGAATGTCACGCTGCTTCGCCTCCCACTCCAGCCAGCACACTGCCTTGACACCGAAACCGCCTTCTGGGTAAAAGGCTTTCTCAAAAGCTGACTCCGGAGGGAGGACACGTTTCCCTGGGCAGTAGATTTTGGTTTGGCCACGAGTACACGTCTTGGAGTGGCGCTTCAAGTTATCAGCCCGTGTGAACCTCCCACCACACTCGCCACAAGTGTAATTGTTTGTGACTTTATTGATATTGGTGATCAAGAAGGAGTGGCCCTCATGAATACCGACAGTCATGGTTGAAGCGCCCACCTTGTCGTAATTCGCAGGGGTGTGAGATAAAATGAAGTCACCATTGGGGAGAACAAGATATGCGGCAATTCCTTGCTTGAAATGCATTTCGATTTTGGAGAAGTGCCGCAAATTTAGCTGGCCTCGAAGCCCCGGATAAACTGCGAAGAAGCTTTCCGCGAGTTCCCTGGTTCTGCGAGTAGAACGATCTATACGAGCTCCTCGATGGACAGCCAAGCAACGAAAGAGACAAAGATTGTCGTTGAAATTGTCAAGGGCAGTGACTTCTCTTTTGTTGCGAAGCCAATCAGGAAGCCACCCGAGGCCTATTTGCAAGGGTTGTCGATCCAACACGACTTTGAGATCGAGCAGGACAGTGCGCTCGTAAACCCATTTGGTGTCAGGCCTGTTGAGTCTTGCGTTTTGAAGACGAAACTCTTTCTGGGCTTGCAGCCACTGTCGTGTTTCGGAAAGAGTGGATAACCAACGACTGTTGTGGTTGTTTTGATAAAACATTCTCAACTCCTCGGTTTCAGTGTTTCGTAACTCGAATGTGAAGCGTAAATTGATTGCGTGTCGTGTGTGAACATTTTGCTTGATTTTGTTCAAAATTCTGCCGACAAGAGAGTTTTCGAGATTGTTTACAAAGCGGAACCGGATTATTCGTCTGCCGTGTTCAACCCATCGGTCAACCCGATCATAGATTTAAACAAGTTGTTCAAAATCTAGATCCGGTGGGTTGTTTTGAGGCTCGACCTCAGCATTATTGTCGTCGGCAGGCTCGATCCGCTCGACATTTCGTGCCTGTTCGTCCAGCCAGGCAATCAGCTCGCGTTGATTGGCATCACGTCGTCTTCGCCGGGGTTGTGCCATTGCGTATATACCAAGGGTAGGGATTTCTCCAATTGGTTATGTCTCGCTTGCCGTTGCGGGCGGGCTCGGAAAAAAACGCATTTGGCCCCCTCGTACGGGGTTTGAGGCAGGGATATCAGAGTAGTGGGTAGAGAGGCACGTCAAATACCAGTTTTTCAAGTTCATAGAGAAGCTGGCCGAACGCGTGAGGTTAGCTTCTCTATGAACTTGAAAAACTGGTATTTGACTGCCTCTCTACCCACTACTTAATATATTATAAACACCACAAAGTAATATTTAAATTAAGCAACCTGCTTTATTATATCTAGTGTTTTCTAAAATTTCCGACTTTTCTTGTGTATATAGAATGCCATTCTTATCCGTAAAGATGATTCGCATAATGTTTTCGCGAATCAAAAAATCTTGAAAGCAAACTTTATTTCAGAAAGCGCTATTTAATTCAATTATATTTACTAGTGTGCCTTACCATGATTATTGGCTGGCTTCATGAAGAAAACATTCGAACAAGTTTGCGTCTAATGTTTCTCAAACCGTGACTGCTTTCTGTTACATTTGAAAAGACTACTTTTAAAAGGTCCTTAAAATCAGTAAACGACCGGGTTATTTTTCAATTTTAGCAATTCTCAAAAACTGTATTACGCGACAGTCCGTTGACTCTGTGTTTAATAAAGTGCACAAAAGCTCACAAAAGCAACTTTTTCTCGGTCTAGAATAACAAGTATGACAAAAAGAAAAAGTCAATCACAAATTGGTATCAACATAAATTCTCACCGAAAAATGAAATTTCTTTTATGGTAAAGTCCCTCGCCTGCTTGAAAATTCTTTAAAACTCCGCTTCTTCGGATTTGATCGCCCCGCACTGATAAAACTTGAAGCAAGATTTCGTCGCTTACAGCTCTCCTTTTTCTCCACTACAGCGGCTTCTGAGTATTCTTTAAAGCTTTCTCTTTCCATTTTGAGTATTTTGAATGTGTGTTATTATTCCGACAAGACAAAACTATGGTTTTGAAAACCAAGCACATGCCGAGCGCGGCAGCCATTTTTGTAGAATTTTTATGTGACCTGCGACCGGGTTAGTAATAATATATGCGTGCATAAATTTGCATGCACTAATGTGACAAAAAGACGAAGAAATGCAACCCATTTTCTACCTCATGCGCTTACTGCGCATGAGAAATAAATTTTTAAGTGTAAAAAAGAAAATCTAAAATCCCCACTCAGGATTGAACCTGTGACCTCAGCTAGGCTTAGGCTTGCATAGCCTACCGTACCAGAGTACCACCTAGCTTCTCGGGTTGTTTAGGCCTAAATTTAACTATATAAACTGCTCACCCCAACCTCAACTGAAAGCTAACCAGTTACTCCGTTATATAAGTCTCAATAAGGCGTCTGATGTGGTCCAGGCCGTTGTTATCTAAGGTATTCCTATCTCCTGACGCAGTGCTATATGTGACGTTACGTTCCCATTGTTTTCTCTCTTGTAATTTCCCAACTTTTCTGCTCTACATTTGAAGGTGTTAAAAAAACACGCATATTGTTGAGATCCCCCTAAAGCACGAAGAAATGGCTTCAAAAAATATGTAGTCTGTACTATTGAAATATTTCTTTTACAACAGAACACTAAATTTCTTTAATTTGCCCTTGGATATCTTAGTGAATCACTCTCGACTGGTTTGATAAAACGCTTTGTAAACAGCATCTCGCTAAATATACTAAATATTCTTTTCAGCATTCAGATGTATCATTACTGACTAATGTCTGCTCAAAATATATCTATAATTAAGCTGCGAACGTTTTCTTTGAACTTTTATTCCTCTCAGACACCTGCAGTCAAACAATATTCAACATCTTCACGCGGATGGATTTGCTGGCCTTACCGGTTTACAAATGCTGTATGGTTTTTGTAAATGCTGTCCAAACAAATAATATTTAAGCATGTTTTACACTGTGAGGTCTTTCTTGATATTTATTTTTGTAACTATGCCTGCCATTGAACCCGCCTACCAAAAACAGTTTGAGTCATTGTGTATAAGTGCAACCTCCACAGAATGTTATTTACAATTATTATCAATATACGCGGCCAAATAAGAAACTGCCTTCGAGAAAACACGCGTGAGTTGCGGGCGATATTGAATTTGACGGGCTGCAAACGCATTTACTGCCCTGTTTCTGTTAAACATTTTTTCTTATTAAATGAATTTGTACGATTTGGCCTTGTGTATTGATAATAATGATAATCACATGACTTTTGTCGGGCATATAGTTTATTTGTGTCCCTCGTAGCATCATTTGCACCCTCGCTCCGCTCGGGCGCAAATGATGCTACGAGGGCCACAAATAAACTATATGCCCTCCAAAACTCATGTGATTGTCCTATTTACGCCTGGCTGAGGTACTAAGAGCTTCTTGGACGTCCAAGTCTCCTCTTTTTAACTGCCATTGTCTAAAAAGGGTCTAAAAATAATGTCTTTAAAGCTCAAAGCTCAAAACAATATGTTTTTGAGTCTTCATTTGTGATACTTCATATAATTTTTTACGAAGATTGCTTCATTAATTGGATGCTTGTGATAGTTTATATATATATATATATATATATATATATACACCTAATTGCAATAACGCTGTCATAGAAAAATGAAAAATGTAAAAGCAAAAAATAAAAAAAAGTCCAATAGGAATTAATTAGACATGCAAAGTACATTCTCGCCGGATTTTAATAATTTTCAAAGCATGCACAAGAACCATGTTTAAGAACAGGTTTTTGCACTTTTCCTTTTTTCGTAGCTAGTGCAACTGTGCACATGTAACAGTTATTCTCAGAAAACGTAGATGTCCAATTACAGCTATCCAATTACAAAAAGTTGTAATTGGATAGTGTTGAGGCCAATCCTAAACAATAGAACAGTTTGTTTCTTAAGTCCGTTCCAATCCGTTTGTAATTTATGCTCCCGGCATGCTAAGCGCGCGCTTCTCGGTGTCGTTGTGAAAGGAGAAACGGCAAAACCATGTGCTTTGTAACGCGCTAGTGCGGAGTTCTCATCGTATGGTAAGTCTTTCAGAGCTCGTGGGTTTAGATATTCCACCCCAACAGTGATTTAGTGTTTTCTCGCGTAGGTTTTTACAGCACGGTGAAGTTTGTAAGCCAAGCGAGACTCCAAATGTGACCCGTTGTGTTCAAGAAAATGTGCTCACGTGTCGGCGTGCAACGCTCGATTAAAGTTCAGTTCTGAAGATCCTTTGTGTTGTGAATCGAAGCGCGTTTGTTCCCTGGACAGATAGCGTTGTCCGGAAATCGCTTTTTGGCACTGTTCCCGATCATTGTCGGCAATCTATCAAGATATATACCTGGAAGTAAGCGTTTGTGAGCGTCCTTGGCCTTGCTTTTTTGTCGTTCAAAAACTTTCTCTAAACCCCACAATATAAAAACTAAAGACTGTTGCTAGTCTTTTTTCTCTCGCTCTCGCTCTCGCTCCCTTTCCCTCTTCTCTCTCTTCTCTGTGATTTTTCGGCTGATCGGGGTCATGAAAACCCTTGTTTGGGCTAGTTGTAATGACATTGCTGCAATTTTCATTGACCACGTTTTCAAAAATCCAGGTATATATATCTATATATATATATATATCTGTCTGATTTTAAGAAAAGGCACCTCACAAAAAGTAAAAATTGAAGGTTTGATGTCACTTCAAATGCAATCACCTAGCATTACTCCTGACACGAGCTACACAATAAATAAGTCAATCAAAACATTTATACAGTTTACACCAACTCAAGGCTATTCGAATTCAACATTTTTACCTATGTACAGGGGCACCCAACGAACAATCTTTGGTAAAATACATTATAGTACTCAAATAAATTAAAATAAATGATATAAAAGCATTTCCAGGTGTTCTTCTACATAGAAAACGTTTTCAATTTAGTAAAAAGGGAGTTAAAACGACAAGCGCTTAATAAAACATCACATACGAAAGCTTTGAACAGTTTACAGAAAGAGTTAATGAGAACAAACAGTTAAAATGCACTGTAAATAAGCTTCGAGGTAATTCTAGGTTTTACCTTGAAGTAAATATAACACCCTGAGTTGTTTAAGAATTGGTTCATGCTTAGCGTGCGTCTATCGAGTTATGGATGAACGCGGGAACTGTGGGGAGCACGAGAGAAGCGTAAGAGTTGTTCGAGGCGATAGCCGAAAGCAACTCTAGCTTCTCTAGTGCTCTCCAAACTTCCAAAGTGCATCCATAACTCGATAGATGCACAGCTAAAAGCATGAACCAATTCTTTTTTAACATAGCGAAAGGAAAAGAAAAAAATAATGATCGCATGACAGAACGAAAAAAGGCGCGAAAATTATTGCCGCGTATCGCAGTTCACCTTGGCGAAGCTGAATGAAAGTTCACCTTGGCAAAGCTGTTCAAACCGCTTGATCTGGAAAAAACGAACAAGCACAAGTTTCTGAAAATGTCTTCTAATAATTGGCTTTGAAATATGGTATATGCTTTATGCTTCCTTGAAAATGTTCCTAAACATTGTTTGAAGCGTATTGGAACCTAAAAATCTCACTACGCGGTTCTGTGGGAACTAAAACGAGCAAGTTTGTATTTTTTCGCATCACGGGTTGTTGTGTGCAAGTTTTGTCGAACTCAGTCCGCTCAATGGAGAAATGGTTCATGAACTGAAACGGAGACTCGCTGTGCAGTGCAAAAACCGTTGTTCATTGAAAAGAGAACGACTTATGCTTTCAGTATGGATAGTGCCTATGAAATGAATTTTTTTTCTTCGTTTTTCATTAGTTTATTATGTCCAAAGAACGAAAACAATAATCATTTCCCGAGGAAAAGAAAGAAAATCGGTTTTTTAGCCCCTCGAAGATGCGTCACTTCGGTTGAAAAGTGGCTCCAATTTTTGGAGAGCCTGGGGGCGAGTGGGCGTGCGTGATGACGTAAATTACGTAAATAGTATGACACATTGGTTTGTTTACGCTATAATTCCCTTGGAATCCTTTAGCGTGATGGTCATTTTGCCAACGTTTTTGGCTGTACAAATGTCAGACAGCGCCTAATTTGTTTCTTTACAGTCCTCTGAAGGTGAAGAGGATCAGTTTCGGATCACTCTTGATCAACTGAAATGATCGTGTCCACTGTAGTTTTGCCGTAGCGAGACGAACCGACTGTGCCGCTTGAGCGAAGGAAGTGAACATGAAGAAGACGGACTTTGATCATTTAGATTATTGAACGTGAAAGGTATACATTTCAGTAGCACAGCGTCTCAGTGGTTCGCCAGTTGAGTTGTAAGCTTATTGAACGCAGAGGCGTTTTTGTTTTTTCTTTTTAGTGGCTCGTTGACTAGCGTTTATCGAACGCGAACGATATATTTGTAGTACAAGCAATCATGATATTAGCGCATTAGCGACTCGGCCGGTCTTCTCTGAAGTTCATTGATCGCGCGTGGAGGTTATGAACTTATTTTATCGGCTTGGCAATTCGCTCGTCTACTTAAAGTTTTTTTTTCAATGCGAAGTATATATATGTCTTGGCGGCTTGCTAGTTGAAAGTTTCTAAATTATACTGATATGTTATGCATATCCGAGGTGGTGTTTTTCAGGCGGCTTGCTGAATTGAATGTGAATGGTGTATTTTTAGCGGCAAGGTGCCTTGATAGCGTATTTTTTTTATTTATTTATTCAAAATGTTTGAACTCAAGTATATACGTAATAATTATGCTTCTTAGTTCAGTGTCTTGCCAGCGATTGATCGTTTCTGGAAATTTTAACCACTTGGCGGCTTGTAAGTGAGTTCAAAGTATCGTGTTTACATTTATGTCTGATTTATATTTCATTGTATAAAAATTGATCTGATCGAACACGCAATGATTCAGCGATGTATTTTGTTTCGAAGTCTTACGCATTTGTACGTGTAGATTTTTGATAGATGTTCCGTAGAATAGACGCCTTCCAGTGAACACTTGCGTCGCTGCACTTTGAATTTTATAATTCGGAATACCGTATAAACATTTATATTACTCGCCAGTCAGTGCCGATCGAGTCAGTATATTTTTGAAGGCCTCACTGACTTCGACGGCTCTCCAGTCGAGCCGAGGCTTGAAGGAACTTGCAAACAGGATATGGATTGGAAAAATTATGCTTGATTAAACGGCCTCACCGGCCGGAATGTTATTTTCTTTTGCAAAATAATATTAATCTTAACAATAAGCGCTTTCATTGAAAACAACATCGCTTGACGTACCCTTTCCGATGTCGACGAACAAATTTCGTGTATTTCGCCGGCCTATTTTCCTCTGGAGCAAAATAAAGCTTTGTTACACCCTCTGTTATCGAGGAATTCTAATATCTCGTATGTTTGAGGCCGCTCGCCACATAATATTGGTCCACCTCTAGCGACGTCTCTTGTCAGCTCTCTTGTTCTCTATATTCCCGCAGCAGTTTGTACAACTATTTACGTCACAGTGTAATATGACACTAGTTTTGGCCGCGCACAAATTGGAGCCACTTTTTAGCGCCAACAACCTAACTTTGAGACCATAAAAAAAGCATTTCGCATCGTCCCTAACACTTTAAACCTTTTATTCCAAGGTCTAAAAAGGTGAAACTTTCGATACATCAAAAAATAAATTTCATTTCATAGGCACTTTAAAATGTGTGGACAAAAGATGCAGGTTCTTTAGCGAATGGTCCGTGTCAAAACAACAACAAGAACAATTCAACTCGCTTAAACTTTTAAAATTAATTTTCTGGAAAGCTGGGTGTTAAAGGAAGGGACTAAAAAGCTACATCAAGTGCAGGTAACGTTTTTCTAACGTTAATTTGTGTCCAAATGTATTAATTTTTGTAAGACTGCCTTGATTGTAGTATTTTTCAAATTGGATAGCTTTTCGTCCTATCAGTCGCATGCTTGTTCAGTTTGTTTTTCAATTCTGAATTGAAGTCTTTACAAACACGATTCTCTGCCATTTTACTGCTGTATTTCATGTTGTCTGTTGTTTTATAATAGGTAAAATTTCCGTAGAAAACCGCGGTTTGTGAAATTTTAGCGTAGCGTGTTCACGAGTAAACTTGTAAACATCGCGCCGCCAAGATAAAAAACTAACATAAGCTTAAATAAGCTAAGTTTATTGGCAATTTCATACAGTCAATGGCAATAAATTAATAATTGAGGTTTGATTTGTGTAGACTTTTGCTTCCACCTGGGTATTTACGATTTATAAACGCGTTTAAAGGAGTGAGCAAATGAGTGAGCGAGAATAATTATGCTCAGTGGCATTTACATACGTCATTTCTATGATAAAAATTTGTCTATACGCACGGGCGTGCGTATGTACATGTTGAGTTATAGATGCACGCTCGCGCTATTGAATTAAAAATTAAAATGAAATTGAATTAAAAAATTAAAAATTAATAGCTATGTTATAAAACTTGTTAACGTTAGCAGAAACCACCTTCGCGCTAACTACAGAAGAGATCTGGAAAAGAGTCTTTTTCATAGGGATTATCACGTGTCCATGACGTCGTAATATTCAAATCAAAGTGGAAAGTAACGATGGTCGATCGATCTTGAAGCCACTCTCGAAGCTTACATTTGGCTTTGAGCTTCTGTAGTCAATTTTCTTTTCTTTGCTCGCCACATTTGTGCCCGTCTGGTGGTTGAAGGACGTCATTAAGTCCGGAAACCCGTAAGTCACTAGCACCTTTCAAAGAAACGAGGGGTGTTTTGCTTTTCGACTGTCGAATAGTGCTGATGTTGGCACTCTTGCGGCCGATCACAGTCGGTAGGCAAGCCGATCCAGAAGGAGTCTTAAAGCACGTCTTGTCTAAAAACTGTATGATAGTGAGTTGCAGCCCATTTGTGACACCTTGCTGTGACCGAAGTTTGGAATTGAAGAGGTGCTTTTAGACATTTATTTTCGTGAAAAATCAGTTGGAGGGCATTCCGCGTTCGTTGCATGAACTCAGGAGTTTCCCATAATTCATTGCGGTATCTGTTGCGTTCTTTTTGCTGTATGAGAAGCTTGCGATAAAAACGAAGAGGCAGGAAAGGCAATAATCTCAGCAATAAAGTAGATTGCTCGTCTCCAGCGTCTTTTTATCCTTCTACCCGAGACGAAATGTAGAAGATCGAAGCTTTTTTAAGCGGCTTCATGTACTTTGCGTGACTTTGAAAAGGGTCAGAAAACATATTATGGTGCCTTTATCAGCAAGCGGAATGGAAGGTGGACCAAAGTGAAACCAAAAATTCCGTAAGTGTTTTAATGTTATGCAGTTAGACTCTGTACTTGATTTTGTTATATCTCTATTAGTAAATAACTATGGTGTTTTGGTTTTACATCAAGCCGAACCGCTATGTTTCGCGTTAGTTTTGGCGCGTTGTTACACGATTTATGTAAAGCTTAAACCGCTTCTCTCGCCTGAAGTATTTGTCAAATTTTAATTTCAGCCTACTAGCTTTGGCATAAAGACGCCGTCTTGGCTGAATTTTCTGTTAAAAGAAACGCATTTTCACTGTGTGTTTTAATCTGCGTGTTTTAGGAAAAGAATATGGTTTATCGGTACTCACACTTTTGACTCACTTTTTGCTCGGCGATTTGACTAATTAGATCTCAAACATCATGCGTCCTGTTGACAGCGGATGTTTTTCACGCTTTGGAATTGTAGCTGTTTAGCTGTTGAGCTGCTAGTTCAGCAAAACACTTTCCATAAGACTATAGCCCTTTCGTGAATATAGCTTACGCTCCGCGAATGTTAAACTTCTGATCGCCAAAGTGAATTGTTAGCGGCCGTGAGTCAAAATAGTGATCTTGTTCATTTCCACTTTCTTCTGAGAATAATATAAATTTAGAATAGGTTCTACGAGCTCTTTTTTCTTATGGCGAGATCAGATCAGTTGACTATTCTAGTGAGATATCAGTTTCAAATTATTTATAGCATCGCATTATATGTGTGTGTTTCTGTTTTTATCTCGTTTGTTTGTTTCGAATGCTGTAAAACGACTGCTAGTAATTAGTGGACTTCACTGCTACTGCTTCTGTAGCACTAATGCTGCACTAATGCTGTATCACTAGAACAACTGTTCTAATCCTGATCCTAACCCTAACGCTAACTCAAAATGTAACCCTAACCTTAAACCCCCAAAAAATTGCTGTACCCTTAGGCTAACCTAACCCCTTATACTAAAGAAAGTTAACCCTTGGCCTAGACCAGAACCTGAACCTTAACCCTATCGCTAAGCTCAACTCTGTAAGTCATTTAACTCAGGACGTTATATTTACTTTAAGTGCACCCTTTATGTGGTGAGCGCTATTGTAGTTGACAATATTATTCGCTCAATGAATAAGCGCTTAAATCTTGTCATTAAGAAGGGAAAGCGTACAAAATACTAGTTATAAAATACGTGACTTGTGGTGTTTTCATAAAGAGTTAATTCTTCAAGGCAAAAAATGTAACGCATATTCCTGTAACTTTATAATGACCTTACATGTCTTTTACATGTCACGCTTTCGTAACATCTTTTACATGTCACGCTTTCGTGACAGTATGAGCGAATAAAAAGATTCATCACCCCCACCCCCCTCCCCCTTCCAATGTCGATGACTGTTAGTTTGAATGCCATTTTGGATCTGGTACAACATTGATAAGGGGGGAGGGGGGAGGGACTTGTTGAATACCATGTTATCCTTGAAATATGTACAACAGTACACAATGTCTCAACTCTTTTTGCAATTGCTTGTATCTTCAGTTTTTACTCACAGTTCGCAACCCGAGTCCAATTTGAGAACAATTTGCCCTCCTAATACAGTATTTTAGCAAGTGACATAACAAAAATGACAGGTACCTTTTCCAAACTTCAGACAAAGACAGATATATATATATCATCACAAATGAAGACAAACGATACTCTTTTTTCAACACCTATATTTCGACCCCGTACAGGAGTCTTCCTCAGGGTAAATTTACCCGCTTCACAATATTGTAACATTAACGTGCACGCTTGATAGCGCGCGCGTAGTTTTAAGTTACGTTGTAGCGCCTCTCATCAACTTGCGTGTATCTTATAGCTTGAACCGCTTTAAAATCAGTTGCCCTGAAGAAGTCTTAAACTAGTGGTTCCATATTGGAAGTGAAGTGCTGCAACATTTGGAATCCTTAACCCATTCACTCCTGCGCGATTTCTCAGTTTTACACAAATCAAAGCGAATCGAGGAACGATTCGAACAATAATGTCGAACACAGACATGAACCATCGTGTGAAGCTTTAAATTTATTTCACTAGTAGCGTACACATTTTACCTCAGATCGACAGCTCCACGTTTAATCAGACCAACTATCAATTTGAGAATTTTTCATTTACAGGGATATTTCTCACAACAAAATTAAATATTTACCCAAAGGCGTGTTCAGTTCATTGAAAAATTTACTTCAATTGTAAGTACCGTGTTTTTTCCGAAATCATTCATTCTTCACCGTAAATATAGTTCTTTTAATTTAAGGAATGATTATTTGATTCGCCACATTTAAAAAACGTATTAACTAATAAAATATTTCAGTTCTTTAAACGTATGGAACATGACAAAAAAATGATCTTTAAATGTTGAAAAACAGAGAAAAAAGATGGAAAAATATTGTGTTATACCAGTCCACAGAAAAGGACACACTTTCTGGGACGTCCTCTATTACAGACAGAGAATGTTGGTCCGGAAGGCGTTCGTTATGGTGGAGCTTTCGCGGGCCGAAGGCCCGCTGCGGAGCCCCATACTCATAGAACCTATGCCCGTCATTTTTCATGGTCATGGCTAGCGGAATGTTTTGCGGGCGCGTCGTGTGCCCGCCGCCCCCCGCCGCCCGCCGTTGGGCAGGGCTAGCTCGCGGGCGCGTATGACGTCGCAAAACATGCGCGTACGACGTCACGCAACATCCGGGATCTTAGCAATTTTGAAACCAATTTTGTTTTTCGCGCGGTTACACGGCCGAATGTTACGTCAGCTGGGAAAACACTTTGATGTTTTGCTGTGTTTACTAAGCGGAGAAAACCGTTTAAATTAAAGTCGTTATTTTCCTGCATTTTTTCGCGGTTTGCTACTCAAGACAGGGATACTAATTAAGGGATACTCAGAAGCCGCTATAGTGGAAAAAAAAGAGCTTTCAGGGATAAAATCTTGCTTCGAGGAACTTCATGCGTTTTTTATCAATGTGGGAGCATTGTCACTTCGGGTTTCAGAAGAAGCGGAGATTTAAAGAATTTTCAAGCAGTAGAGGGACTTAAAGGTAAAACAAAATACATTTTTCGAAGGGAACTTATGTTGATATCAATCTGTGATTGACTTTTTCTTTGTTTTCTCGCTAGTTTTGGAGAATTGTTTATAAAACGTGCTCAAATTCAGTCGTTTTGATTTCTTTCATCGAAGACAGCTCGGCTTCGATGCGCAGCTCGGCCTCGATGCGACAGCTCGGCCTCGATGCGACAGCTCGGCCTCGATGCGCTATAAACATAAACTTATGGAGATTTGAATAAAATTTTTCGAAAGAAGATTGTGTTATCCATTTTTATGTGTTTGTTCATTCATTACATAGGTTGGAAAGCGATTTTATGTAAACAAAACAAGACTTGGATTTTATAGTTCTAACTTCACTCACGTCTCCTTTTAATATGCAAATATGTTTGTGTATTTTTGGCAATTTTGATTTCCAAATCAGTTTCTCGGGCAATTTTTGATACGCAACAGGTGTATTTTATTCGGAAAGTAGTCGTACTAGTTATTCTAGACGGAGAAAAAGTTGTTTTTGTGAACTTTTGTACGGTCTATTAAAGTGTACTGTGCAGACGGTCGCGTAAAAAACCCGGTTGAAAAATAACCCGGTCGTCAATCTTAATTCTTGTGCTTCCGACCTTTCACCTTGGTTAAGTTTATCATCGTTTTTCTGTTCAGAGAGCAACGCTGTTAGACTCAGCCTATCAATATATATATATATATATATATATATATATATATATATATATATATTAGCGCTTATTTACTGAGCTATATTTTAAGTAACTGGTGTTATGGACATTTAGTTCTTCTTTACATCCCCTAAGCAAGGTCTGAAGTGGAATGTGGTGTCCTTTTTTAACCCGTGAATACGAGCAAGCATAATGAACGGGTTATCGGTAACGGTGGCTAATTCACTCACTTACTCGATCCATCACTCAGGTGTAACTTTTTCCACATATCTACGTTGAAATCACAAAATGTGGCATTGGCCAAATCCTAGGTATTGTAGTGGGTAAACATGGGACAATAGAGCCGGAGGGAGCTGAAGGACTTCAGTTCGATTCTCGCCCAAAACTGAATTTTTCTTCTTTTAATTTCGAACTGAAAGTAACTGTTTTTCTTTTTTAATTTTTAATTTTTTTTTGCGTTTGTTAAATGTCATAACATTTAATTTCCAAAAAAAACCCCCGAAATATTGCATTACCGTTAGCATTTCGTATTCATAGGTTGGGTCGCAGGAGCCTTTGATTGTGGACTGGTATTACACAATATTTTCTATCTCTTTTTCTATGTTTTTCAACATTTACGCGATTTCTCAGTTTTTAAACAAATCAACACGATTCGAGGAACGATAATAAACTGAGCAATGGGTATAAGAATAAAAGTATAATCGTATAATGGGTATAATCGTGTGAAGCTTTTATTTCACTCGTAGCGTACACAGTTCATGATCCCAGATCGACAGCTCCACGTTTAATCAGACCAATTATCAATTTGAGAATTTTTAATTTACAGGGATCTTCCTCACAACAAAATTAAATATTTACCCAAAGGCGTGTTCAGTTCATTGAAAGATTTACTTCAATTTTAAGTACAATGTTTCATTCATTCCTTCCTTCATTGACAGAACATTAACCGACAATATGATAACATCTGTATCACATGAAAACTTTGCCAAGAATACCGACGTCCTATATCGGTACGTATTGATCTATCTATCTGGCATACATAGACGTTACCATACATAGACCTCTTCTTTTTTACTCGCAAAATGGCAAAGCCATTTCCGAGTTGTAGGTATGACGCTAATTTCACTCCTTCGCTCCTTGCTTCCAGTTAAACATTTTGTATATCCACTGACTAGTGCATAACCCTTGAGCATATATAATATTCTGCGAGAAGGCACGTTACATATTTCCTCCTTCACTAAACATACATCTTACATTATGAAAGAGCTGCACTGATGCTTTGCATTTGGAGTCCTTTGATAAAACATAAAACCGATACAAATGGATTTTTCAACAGAGACACGCGTTTTAACGCGTATCTACGTTGAAATAATAAAATTTAATTTTATTATGTACTTATTCCCATGTGGTGATGTGGTCTAAGTGTTGCTCTCCGAGACCAATGAAGCCAGTTCGAATCCTGGCGGGGAAAAATATCTACTTTCGTTAATGAAAAAAAAGGGGGACAAAAAAAAAGGACATGTACCTATTAACCCGGCATTGCTAGTCAACCCAATGACCAACGAATAATTACAAAATCAGTTCAGTAACCCTTTCGAAATTTATTTTCCGAGTTTAGCGGTTCACAGCCACTTTGATTTTCTTTCAGGTTTCTAAACGCCAACGGATTAGTGAATATTCCAAATGGGACCTTTGTTAATACGAATTTACCTCATTTTTCGGGTTTCAACGAAATTATGTGAGTATCGAAGAGTAAAACTACAAATGAGGTACATGAATGAAATAATATATGAACTGCGGTTTGAGAGTGTAAAGTGAAGAAATGATCCTAGCAGTTTTGTTTGAAACTTAAGCAATTGAAAAGAAGCCTGAAAAGAAAAAGAAATGAATGGGGTTAGTTTCTAGAGAAACTGTGGTGCTGCGTCGGTGGGGGGATGAAACACGAGAATTTAGTTTTATCGACTGAGTCGATAAGGTAAATTGACCACCGTAAAAAGATTCAAATAGCTGACGTTTCGAGCGCTAGCCCTTCGTCGGAGCGAATCAAGGAATTGTGGGTAGTGTGTGGTTTTATATAGTAAGCGGTGGAGCTACGCTATTGGTGGAAATTTGGTGACGTGAAAAACAAATGTAGATTAGTTGAATGAAAAGCGTTCGTTGATTCCGTGGGGTTTGAGAGTGCCGATTTGAAAGATGATTTTTTGTTCTAGGTTTTTACGGCTTTCTGTGTTACCCTGGTGTAGGGAAAGGCCGCAGATTGTCATGTGTTGTTTAGAATGGTTAGTAAGATTAAAATGGCGCGCGACTGGTTTGGATGCGTCTTTGTCATTTTTTTCAACGTCTCGGAGATGTTCACGAAAACGGTCGCCCAGTCTCCTCCCTGTTTCGCCAATGTATGTCTTTTTGCAAAAAGTACATGTTATGCAGTAGATAACATTTACGGAGGTGCATGTAAAACGATCAGTGATTTTAATAGATCGTTTGGGTCCTGTTATTTTGTCCGCGTTGTGAATGAAAGGACAAGTGTTACATCGTGTGCGTGTGCATTTGAAAGTTCCCGGTACATCGTCAGATTTCAGTGCGCTCGTAACTAGAAAGTTGCCTATGTTTTTGTCACGTTTGAATGAAATTAGTGGGGGTTGTGAAAAAATTCTGCCAGTTTCGGGGTCGTTTTGGAGTAATTTGAAGTTTTTTAAAATGATGCTTTTGACTGTGTTGTTGTGTGGGTGGAAAGTGAGGGTGAATGGAATTTCTCAGACTTCGACGTCTATGTAGTGATGACTCTGATTTTTCCAACAAATCAGAAGAAATGTGCCAGTTTTTCAAGAAACGTGGGTACCCTGACTCTGTTGTTAATACGGGCCAACAACGTGCACAACAGATCGACAGACAATCAGCACTACAAACGCCACAGAAGGAAGAGAACGAGAGAATTCCATTCACCCTCACTTTCCACCCACACAACAACACAGTCAAAAGCATCATTTTAAAAAATTTCAAATTACTCCAAAACGACCCCGAAACAGGCAGAATTTTTTCACAACCCCCACTATTTTCATTCAAACGTGACAAAAACATTGGCAACTTTCTAGTTACGAGCGCACTGAAATCTGACGATGTACCGGGAACTTTCAAATGCACACGCACACGATGTAACACTTGTCCTTTCATTCACAACGCGGACAAAATAACAGGACCCAAACGATCTATTAAAATCACTGATCGTTTTACATGCACCTCCGTAAATGTTATCTACTGCATAACATGTACTTTTTGCAAAAAGACATACATTGGCGAAACAGGGAGGAGACTGGGCGACCGTTTTCGTGAACATCTCCGAGACGTTGAAAAAAATGACAAAGACGCATCCAAACCAGTCGCGCGCCATTTTAATCTTACTAACCATTCTAAACAACACATGACAATCTGCGGCCTTTCCCTACACCAGGGTAACACAGAAAGCCGTAAAAACCTAGAACAAAAAATCATCTTTCAAATCGGCACTCTCAAACCCCACGGAATCAACGAACGCTTTTCATTCAACTAATCTACATTTGTTTTTCACGTCACCAAATTTCCACCAATAGCGTAGCTCCACCGCTTACTATATAAAACCACACACTACCCACAATTCCTTGATTCGCTCCGACGAAGGGCTAGCGCTCGAAACGTCAGCTATTTGAATCTTTTTACGGTGGTCAATTTACCTTATCGACTCAGTCGATAAAACTAAATTCTCGTGAAAAGAAAAAGGGGGCTTAAACGGGATATGAACCCATGACCTACGCGTTGCCAATGCGATGCTTTACTAACTGACCATACACATTGGGTGCAATGTCATTTGCGAATTCAAATGTTCCTGAGAAAGTGATAAAATGACAAATGAGGTATGAAAATGAAAGGATGCATGAACTGCAGATGGAGAATGAAAAGTGAAGAAATGATCCTCGCAGTTTTGTTTGCAACTTTAGCAATTGCAAAAAAAAAAAAAAAAAACAATTGTAAAGGAAGAATCTTAATTAATGAAAACACAAAACTGAAATCTATTCGTACGAGAAAAAGTATTTTGTCCCCCGTGGCTGAATATTTAAACATGCTTTTAGTTGAGTATTTTTATTTATCAGTGTAAGTTGAAAAACAATTTAGTTTATAATTCAGTAATTTTGGCAATGGTAATGCAATTTCAACATAATAAACAAGTTTCAACGAATTCAATGTAACCGTGCTAACTATCAGTATTTCTTTCTTTTAATTTTGAAGAATGTTGTCCGATAACCCTTTAAAGACAATAGAACCAGGGGCATTTACACTTGGCGAGGAATATCCTTTAAGCATGTAAGTTATGTTAAAAAATACTCATTCGTCCCTTTCTCTTCTCTTTATACCCGAGAAAGTTTATCCCTGCCTTTACTTTTCTCTCTTTTAGATGGCCAATTGGTAAAACTCGTAGAAGTCGATTAAAAATATTGTAGACTGAGGGTTTTTGTTAACGGAGATTGCTTTGTGTGCTGACCTTAATTAATTGGGCAGGATGCCAAGCCTGCCCGATTTATAAATACACTTTGTTTCTCCGTAAGTTTTCGATGCCTGTTCTAGAAAGTTCTGAAAAATTCTGTTTTAGGTGTTTTTGAGATAAGAGAGTAGATAAATTGATAGCCTACGTGGCAGGCGTAAATGGGGATGGCTCTCCCCGACGCCTGCTACGCCTGTTTATGTAAAGCGTATTTCTTTATATTAACTCGAGGGAATCATGAAACAATTTTTGAATTGATCAAAGGCTCCTATGAGCCAGCTCATGGATGAATTGGATTAGTGTAGATATAGTTGAATAAAAAAGGGGGGAGGACTTGGTGGGATTGTAAATTTGTATTTTGCTTACTTATCAAATGCGCATTTACATCTACTGTGGAGGTCAAACATGTTTTAGGTAGCATTATACACTATCTTCTTCGACTTATGTGTGATGTGGTCTCACTTCGTTTTTACTCTTGAATAACGTATTACGAGGAGTATAGATCGCATGTACGAAACTCTAGAAGGTAGCACGTGATAGTGATTTTCCCGCCGTTTCTCGCTTTTCACAGCTATATGTAAAAGCCTCTTATTACACTACAGAATATCTAGTGTTAAAGCTAACGTTACTGTTCTACTAAGTTGTTGAACAACGTGATGTGTGATCTGTATCCTTTAATTAGTCCACTTTTGCTAAGAAAAATAATTCAGATTGCTATTAATTTTCTATCTTGTTTCCTACAGTTGGCCTTCAGTTCATGCTCAATGCGAGACAAAACTTTATTTAAAAAAATTCAAAGTATTCTATATTGTGAATCTTCGATAGCGGGGTAGTTACACTACTAGCTATACTTCGAATTCTTAATTTCTTATGTACGTTTAAAGCCCGATTTGACTACTCGTCGAGTTCTTGTTATTTCTTACTTCTTGAAACGCCAGTCAATTTTTTTGCCAATGAAGCGAAAGCAAAGTGATATTTTGTGGTAATCTAGTACCTTAAGACCATGTTTTGTTTCTTTCTGTCAGATATTTATTACGGACACATCTAAAGAAATTGAGCCTGGACTCTATCACAGGCCTTCGTGGTCTACATTCTAATCTGTAAAGTATCAATATTTACTTTTCGAGTAAACAGGAGAAATCGATGTCTTCAGTTAATGTTCGTTTATCCCTGAAACACACTCTGGCAAAATGTGGGGAGAATCGGCTGCTATGGTAACGAGATGTGTCGTCATAAGAATCTTGAGTTGAAGCCATCATTTGAATAAAAATGCTTGTTTCCACCTTTTTTTTGTTAAAAAACAACAACAAATAAAATGCTACCAAAAGAAGGAAATAACACTAACTAAAATATTTTCAATTTCCGGCCATCTTGGTCCCCCATTTTGGATGATGTTACATATCCCCAGTAGCGTCACAACCCGTAATATTTACCTTATAGATCACATCACACGCCCGTATATGAGCTATATAGGTATGTGCCGCTGTGAAGGGTATGGTTTTAAGGCAGTTTAGTCTGGGATACGGTATAGTAGTCAGAGATTTTTGGTCTAGAATAGGGTATCATTTTCTGCGAAACTGGTCTGTCAGTTGCGTGAAGAATTTAGTTTAGACGAGGTTTACTGGCAAATGGCATTTAAAAATCGGTACGGCGGGCAGTACGGCATTTTTACTGACTCCCGTTAACTAATAACTATGACAGTGAACGGGTTTCTGGAAAATAGCGAGTCTGGAATAGGTCTAGGATAGGGCAGGGGTTTTCAGTGTTTAGTCTAGAATAGGGTTGCAACATGCAGCTAAAATGGTCTAGTATAGGTTAAGGGTCTCAGAGTCCCAGCGGCACACCCCCACCCAAAAATTTGCAGAGTAACCCCGGGCTACGTACGCGTTTTGCTGTACGGACATCCTTTTTGGAACGGGAAAAATATATGCGCAAGCGTTATGCAGCGATTAGCAAATGGACAGGAAAACTAATAAAAGAGAATTCGTCAACGTTTCTATACCTATGGATTAAAACAGTCTGATAAGTGAGTTTTACGTCGCTAGTGTTAAAAGATGATTGCTGTAATTGAATAAGTGGTGTGACTCCGAGTACTACAAACGCTCGGTAAGGTTATCTCGGGTAAATGTTGTGGTCCAAACCCTTACCCTTTCATATACCGTTTTTGACAGAAAAGGTACCCCTTTCATATACCTTTCATTGAAAATGGTACCCCTTTCATATACCTTTCATTGAAAATGGTACCCCTTATATATAGCCTTTACGTGCGTCTGTTTGATATATTTTGAAAGGCGCTTTATATAATACTTAAATGGCAGTTTTCCCTACCTTTTTTATGCTTCAACTCGTGTTTTCGCTACCATTTCCTATTCTTCGCGAAATCCCTACCCTTTCACATACTTCATCTCGTGAAATCCCTACCCTTTCATATACCTCCAGCCTAATAAAGGTACCCCTTTCGGGCGGAGCATCCCCGTATAGCCCATTATAGGGAGTACTCCCCCCCCCCCCCCCCCCGGGGTTATCTTATGCTAGTCCAAGTTATAAGAGAAGAAGATTGTTTCCTATCGCAAAACGCATCTCACAACAGAGACCATTTATCTTGGCTGTGCAGTTTACAAATAAGCGTGTGCCAATGTGGGTTCCTTATTTTCGGAGAGCTGTAAATGCAGTTGCGATCCCGTGGTAGTCAAATTTGTCAGTTTTAAATATCCGGTTTCGATTGCGAAACAATCGCGCGTCATAAACTCTACGCAGAAATTAGCAATCTATTCCGTATTCAGGCTTATTTGAATAGAAAATGAAAATTATAAACTTCTTTTTTATGTACGTAAATCTTTTGTAAATCAATGTAATCAACGTAAATCAACGTAAATCAACGTAAATCAACATAAGAATCAACGTAAATCAACGTAAATCAATGAAATCTTTTATCTGCAAGATTGTGTAAAAACACATACATTGTTCTCGTAACACATGTCGCACTTCGTGCGGTTCAAAACGCAGAACTTCCAGTTTAGTGAATACTCCGAAATGCGCTATATTGCTTAATAGGGGTCGACCGCACGCTTATTTAACATAAACAGGGGTTAAATATTAAAATTTAATGATTCAAATGACTTGCGTATTTGCTGGTCCAGTCACAGGGAAACCGAGCTCTTTATAGCTATAAAATAATAAATAATGTATTATGTAATAAAAACCAAAACGATTTACCTGGGTCCGTGTCTTTCTTTAGTCGTTTTGGCCGGGATGTGTATCAGAGCAAATACTGTTTTTCAGTCCGTGCGGTTTTAAAATGTAATCGTGTCATGAGCGTTGGAAAACGGGTCTGGCCAGTTAAAGTCTCGACTTTCGAGTACATAATAAAACATATAGTTAACACTGGTTATTAGAGGACAGGCTGCGAGAAAAAGCTTCGTCTCGCTTATTTTTATTTATTTACATTTATTTATACAAGGTTTAAAAAAGAAATACATCAGGTAAATAAAATACCAATCTAAACATTACTATAATCATTAACTAAACCTGTTTTCCATGAATGCCATTTCTCTAATTTATAAAGTTAAGATTCACTAATCTCTCAATTTGATTGAGTGATTTTGTCCCCCTAAGATTACCAGGGGCCGTATTCACGAAATCCTACCTAAGATTTATCTTAAGATATAACTTAAGAGAAAATTTAGGAGCTTCCTAAGATATGTCCTAAGTGCTATTCACGAACGATATCTTATGACCACCCTAAGGTAAGCGTAACTTAACAGTCTCCTAAGTTTAATGGTCGCGGGCAGTTATCGATTAGTAAAAGTAAACCAATCAGAGACAGTTTATATGGCGCGATCTTATGAATAATAAGTTATGAAAATTACATGAATGAATATTTTGTATTGTGTAAATTGTTGTTGTAATCACAATGACGATACAATAATCTTTATTTCATCTCGAATTTAAGATAGCAAAACCGTGATAATATATTCGTTCATGGTCAGTAGCGAAAGCAACAAACAAATCCATCATCATTTTAATAGGGTCTACTTCGACATTTCTTGTACAAGGGCTTATTTTCACGAAAAACGGAAATATAACTCTGCAAAGAGAAAGAAATGTGGAACCCGTTAATGACACGAAGGCCTATATAAAACTAACCGTGTTGTTTGACATCACTAGAAAATATTTAATTTTTCGTAGCAATATAATGCTTTAAAATGTTTATCTAATCGGTAACTATTGTGATACACAATAATCACGCTGAAAATCGACGAAAAACTCGTTAACAATCGAATTTAGCCTCCGTCAAGACATGTTTTAATAAGTTAGGAGGTCAATTTTGACCTCCTAAGTTTAGGAGAAAAATTAAGACATATCTTAAGTTAGGAGGTCTTCGTGAATACCAGTTAAGACATGTCTTAAAAATTTAGGAGGTCCTAAGTTTGGAAGAAAAAATAAGACATGTCTTAAAATAGGAGGTCTTCGTGAATACCAGTTATCTCCTAAGTTATATCTTAGGAGGCTCTTTGGACTTAGGATGAATACGGCCCCAGGTTAGTATCTAATCTGCGCGGGTCGCGAGTAAATTGCGCGAGTCCTTTTTTTCCCATTTATTATTTTTCCTGAAAACAATAACATGAACTGTATTAAATGAGTGTTAAACGACAAAGAAAGAAGTCATTGCATCACTAAGTGTATAGTTAGAACGTTTGCACTTGATCACTTGATCACTTGGTCAGCTCTGATTGGCAAACCCTACTATTTTAAATTGTTAACAATCGATTCAATAATTGTGGTTTCCCGGCTCTGATTTCTATAGGAGGCTTTAGGTTTGTCCAAACTGGAATTTTATTCAAGTAGATTTGACAAGTAAAGAATTTTATGAAAACTTTCGCTTGAATGTGGATTTTCAAGCATCCTTGGGCCGTATTCACAAAATTCTACCTAAGATACATCCTTAAATGTAACTTAGGATAAAATTTTGGAGCTTCCTAAGATATTTCCTAAGTGTTATTCAAGAACGATATCTTATGCCCATCCTAGGATACGAGCAACTTAGGAGTTTACTAAGGCCCCGTTTACACGGGTCCAGACAAATTTTTGCACGGACAAAAACTTGCACGGTTCCACCTTGCGTTTACACGGGACCGGCGGAACTGGACGAATTTTTGAACGGCTAAGTGTGCAAGTTTCCGTGTAAACACCACTGCAATCTGTAACAGAATTTGCACGGATCCATGTAAATACGTGGTCTAGGAACAAAATTCGTTCGTGCAAAAATTTGTCCGGACCCGTGTAAACGGGGCCTAAGTTCACTGGTCCCAGACAATTATCGATTGACGTAGATAAGCCAATCATATTTTCTCAAATCGTGCTTATATATAAATAATAATTACCGCAAATTTGAATAATAACTGAGCTCGTACATTTGCTTCCACCATGTCTGAAGCAAAGAAAAAAAAAGACCAATTTTACAAGGCAAGAAAAATCGGCTTTAGTAGAAGGAGTGGAACGTCGCAAAGAAGTGATATTTAATTCATATAACAATGTCGACCCAAACCACAAAAAAACAAACTGACTCTTAGTTTCATTTGTTCCACAACACTATCCTTTGGAAAGGAAAAAAAACCTTTTCCACAGAGTGCATTTTTTACATTGTAAATGCATCCTGAAACTGTAAACTGGCTTAAACCGTACACAGGGCCAAGGACAATCTGAAAACTGATAAAGGCATAAAATCTCAAAGCTACGCAAACTTGCAATTCGATTGCAACACGGTTGCGAACGATGGGTAGGTTTTGCCAAATTTCGCCGCAATAATTCCGCGATATTGAAAATTTCTTCCCTAGGAAAGAGATACTGTCTCAGAAGAAATTCATTTTCGCTAAGCTCGTCGAGTTTGGGCTCACAACAACATGGTCACCGCTATCACTTTGGATTTAAGGCATGTCTTAACAAGTTAGGAGGTCTTACAATAGGCCTTCGTAAATACCAGTTATCTTCTAAGCTATATATCTTAAGAGGCTCTTGGTACTTAGGATGCCTTCTTGAATACGGCCCCTGGTTTTTATATATGTATAGAAGGCTTTCATAAAAAAAAACTTACCTGAAGCAGCCCGAAACTTACGAACGAGAGCGGCGGAATGTCTGCCTTTAGCAAAACTGACCAGCTAACGTTATTAATCAAGATCGGCTTATTAAAAACGCATCTCGTGTAGTTAGATGAACAGTCATCATCATTACGACGTGAAATGTTTTCTTTTCTGGTTTGAAACGATTTTTCAAAAACAGGAAAACGCCCATAGCTGAAGTCAGACGGACAAAAAGCCATCGATGGACGTCAGGGTTACAAAGTGTTATCGCTTTTTTTAGCCTCCGTTGTTTTAAATTGAAACGCCTCAAGTGAGAAAATATTTCTAAGTTATTTTTATTCTAAAGTGACTAACTTTTAAATAAAGATTTACAGACGAACTTATCATCGCAGTTAAGGGGTCGTGACGCACTAGAGTCCCCTTTGGGGTTGTTTTTGTCGCGTGAATAACTCACGCTTTACGTTCCAGGCACGAATGTACCGCACCATTATATCTTTGTTGTCTCAAAATGTACAATGAAGTACAAACTCTTTTTCCAAGCCATGTTGCAATCCAGTCTGGTATACATACTTTTATAAGATTCAATTTGTATGGCTAACAGCTTTAAGTTACCCATTCATGTCTCGTGAATGCTCCGTGTCAGTTCGGCTGTGATACTATGGTACATTATTTTCCATTGGGCTAGTTTTAGACACGTGTCTAGCTATAAAAGATATATTTCAAGTTAAGTCAAAATATTGACCCCTCAGACGAGACATTTGCTCCGGGCGTGCGCACTATTGTTTTGCTTTTGGATTTCTATTGTTTTAGTTTTAAGAACGGTGAGGATCAGAACGGTACACCTAATTGCAATAACGTTGTCATAGAAAAATGAAAAATGTAAAAACGAAAAATGAAAATAGGCCAATAAGAATTAATTAGACATACAAATAACATTATAATTCAACACATTGAACACTGCCCAAATATGGTCAAAAAGTTATCAATATACGCTATGTCTACATGACGTATATCCAACGATGGAGGTAGATTTCGCATTTTGACAAAAGAATGCAAAAATGACGGACCGGCCCCGATATTTTTTCTTCAAACTGTGTTTTGTTATCATTGTATTGAATTAAAAAACTATTATTGCGCTCAAGCTTGCGTGATATCGCCTAATTTTCGTCGGCTTAGAATTAGGCGATATCATACGCGCTTTCGCGCTATAATAGTTAAATATCCGCTGCAGGCTTAATTTAAATTAACAACAGCCGCTGCACGCTTAATCGTGCCGCGTGTCGCTGTGATGATAAAGTTAATAAATTCCTACTTGGCTTTTTTCATTTTTCATTTTTCATTTTTTTTGACGTTATTGCAATTAGGTGTATACATAACTAATGTAAGGTGTTATACGGAAATCTTTTCGATATCAATACTATCTTACTTGTTTATGTAACCTTGAAGCGTACGGTTGCCTTGATAGCCGCGATTTCCGTTTTCCTTCCGATTTCCCTCGTTCTCACCGCTAGGCCATGGACTGACAGACGAGCAAGCGAACGTAAACACGATGCCGACTAAGGGAAGCCAAAATGCACCAAGTCATCGTGCGGCTGAAAAGTGCAAGATAACGGAGGTTTTTTCGCTCGAACCAAAACAAATTCCCCACCAAAATGTTAACTAGATTTCACTCTTTCCAAAACCGAGTGTGGATGTTTACATTGCGCCTGTTAAAATGAGTTAAAACGCTTAAAGCGATGACCGCACGGTTGAACTCCATACAAGCCTTTGTACGAAATTGCTCACTTCAAGGGTAAAATGATGGTACTTTTTTTAAAGTTATTAAAATATTTTAACGTTTCTAGATAGAATAATAACCGTAGTACTGGAATCCAAATCCAATCGGATTTCAGAAAAGTAACTCAGAGCGCGAAAGTTTGATTTTCCTTTCAAAAAATGACCTTTTTGCTATGATTTAAGGGTCGAATTGGGAGCCTGGTGATGAGTGAAAATACTATATAGGCAAATGTCACCCAATTTTTTTGACATGAAAAATTTGTAATTACTACCCTCCCTCCTTTGAAGGCGTCTTTGTCTTTAAGACCTTACAAGGAAATCAAATGACAGAAATCAATTAGTAAAATTTCGTATTGTGCCCTACTTGTGGATCTAATGAAATTGAAGATGAAATTCACTTCCTTTTTCACTGTCCTAAATATTCTATTCTTAAGGACGAATTTTACATTTTGTTATCTCCTTCAGAAGTTACCGATAAATTAATGAACTCTCGTAATTATTTTGTAAATATTCAATTAGTAAAATTCATTCTTTCATGCTTTGTTCTCCTCAATAATCAAATTATCAATCCAGACTGATGTATCTTAATTGAACTTTCCCTTTCTTTATTATATTTTTGTTATTTCATTTTGTTATGTTGTAATGCTTTTGCAATACTGTAAGGATTTATAGTCATGCAAATAAAGCTACTTGTTGTTGTTGTGGTCATTTAAATAAATCTGGGGTCACTTCTAAAGTTCGCTTTCGGTTAAGTCTTGCAGCGACTTTCCCAAGCTTTGTTTTTTCTTTCTAGCTTGTTGCGCTAGTTTTAAGCTCGGTTATCTGTCATATTCTTATGATCTAGCACGTGCCGGCTGTGACTGCTCGTAGCGCTAGAAGATAAATTGGCTTGAGCAATATAACTTCCTACACTCGTTTCATGATGTAGCACGATGCTGGCCGGAGGTTTCAGCTCGTAGTGCCGCGGAGAGTTAGGCTTTAAGGTCGCGTGAGGTTTTTGACCTACCGGTCCGATCCGGTGCGGGTATTGCGTCAGTATCTTAACCCTATTTTGCCTGTGGGGGCGGGGGGGGGGGGGGGGGGGGGGGGGGGGCACAAAGTGCCAACGCCAACTTCAACATTCATAACTTCTTTAATATATATTCAAACGCCATTAAACCTTGTGACTTTTCCTAACATTTATCTGGAAACGATTTGATATGACATTTTATTGATCCCGTGACCTGATGTTTCCATAGCAACAAGATTTTGACAGCCATGTGTTTCGTAATTCGCAAATTTTTACCTTTGAATGGAGAAAAACATTATTTATTGGTATAACTTTTACATTTTTACGTCATTTAGCGTTTATTTATTGGTTTCGATTAATTTTGGGTCAATTTGGATGGTTTTTAAGGGGTTTTGAAAAATTTCAAAAATCCAAGATGGCGGATCCAAGATGACGGCCGTATAACTAATTACCTCCAATTGTGGACCGCAGAGGAGACAGTTTTGGACGTACTATGTACCCTCTGGGTTTCACTGTCATAGCCGTAATATTCTTGAAGTTACGAGGGGGGGGGGGGGGGGCCCTCCAAGGTTCAGGAACACAAAAATAAGTTCATTATGTTTATCACCGCGGTTTGTGTTCTATTTCTCATCAAACTCCAAAAAAGCCCAGGCAAAATAGAGTTAATTAAATATAGCTATAAGAACTGCGACATTAATATGAATATGTGCACAGATATCAATTTTTCACGTTATCCTATCGAAAAGAGCGTTAAGGTTAGAGTTTTATTGCATATAATTGGGTGACGCTACCTTGGCAAGACATTACACGGGAGTCTTTGTGTGAACGCTTGAGAGCTGTACAAATTGTACAATTTATACAACTTATAATTTTTATATGGGCATTGAGTTTTTTGTTGGTTATCTCGGGGCTGAAGCGGATAATAATAATAATTAATAATTGACTTCTTTGGCTGAAAAAGCACTGACAGAAACTAATATAAAAAAGTTTTTTTTCTCGATCATTTATAACTGAATTTTGTTTTCAGGTTTATAAGGAACAGAACTCTTGGGATGCTGAAATATTTTTACAACAGTAAAAGACGTTGCACAATATATCTGTCAGTACAACACGAGGCAGCGTGTTTTATGTAATAGATCAAACAGGAAACGAAGTGTTTCATCAGATTTCCAGATTCCAAACACCGCAAAGTGGGTTGAAAAACGAGGCGCAGACGAGTTTTTTTTTGTAACCCACATCTAGGTATTTAAAGAAAATCTGATGAAACACTGTGTCGAATGTTTGATATTACTTCTCAAACAAAATGATTTTAGGAGGAGAAATTAAGGATGGAAAAATGAGGATTGTTTCAACTGATTGCCAGTAGACATTTTAATATCCTGGATTATCAAGAGTCAACAACAGTTTCAGTCTGACATGTTTTATTCCTCGTGTCTCTCTTCCCGCTCGTCCCAACATCCTTTTCGAACTAGCCGTAAGACATAACGTAACTTTCGCTGGTTTTCTTACTTCCGCTGGACATTACAAACATTAATTTCCTTTGTATTTTCGTCATGAATTATTAATGAGTTTGAGAACAGTATTTCCAACAATCCAATTCAAGGCGTTGGAAATCCTGATGAAAAATTCCCTCGATTAATTGATATAGCTACATGTACTCACACTAAACATTAAATACAATATATCAAAGAGATGAAATCACCAATTAAGACCAAACCACCGGCATGGTAATGATGTTTTTTATTCAAACTTGATGAATCGTTAAGCAACCGACTACACGTTCTAACACTGTTATATGACATTTGTTGGTTCAACAATGTTAGAGCGTATAGCCGGCAAGTTAGATGATGTTTGACTAACATTTTTTTTGTTTGATCGAAATCTAACATGCCGGCTACACGTTCTAACATTGTTGAACCAACAAATGTTATATAACTATGTTAGAACGTGTAGCCGGGGCTTTAATGAATCATTGAAACAGGAACGACGAATTTGCTCGTACTCATGCCCACGCGGATAATGAAAACTTGTTCAAGAAAAACGCACGTCCTTGAAATATATAAATAAACCACACAGCTGTAAAATATTATCATATGAAATACGATTTCTCCCCGACCATCCAATGACCAGTATTTACAGCTACCCTAACAGTGAGAGTGTGTATTGGAATTTACTTACACCCTGCCGGGCTGTGATGGCGATTGGAGAAGGGAGAAACGAAAACTTATTGGGCCATAGTCTTGCTTTATAGCTCAGCATCCAGTCGTACCATCGTTTCAACCTTGACCCCTGACAAAGAATCCTTTTTAAAATGGAAATTATCTTGTAATGAAATACAAATAAGTAAATGATGCAATGAAAAAATATTGTTAATGCTTGTTATAAGTAAAGTACTTTCTACACTCTGCTAGGAATCCTGTCAATTCGGAAACTGAAGCAATCGAAGTGAGATATGGTTTCATAAATCAAGTATTAGAATCTGCTCTGCAGACTTTAGGATACAGAGAAATAGGGAAGGGTGAGGATACCAGTTACTTTCTTCCATGTCCGTTGGGAACATTTTCGAACTATTCCTCTCATGTCGCGAAAGGATGTACACCATGTCCTCCAGGTATGATACAAACGTCTGTTGACTTTCAACATTCATACCTTTTTAAGTATGAAATCAAACGCCATCAAACTTCCTGACTTTTCCGAAAAAATTATCTGGTAACAATTTGGTATGACATTTATTATCCACGTGACTTGATGTTTCCATGGCAACAAGATTGCGATGGCCGCCTTTTTTAAATTTGTCGTTATAAGTTTTAAATTTGTACACCATTTAACGTTTTGAGTCAATTTGGACAGTTTCACAAGACTTTGGAGAAATCCAAGACGGCGACTATGTAGATCATTTTTTCATCTTGCGGACCGCAGAGAAAACAGTTGGGGTTGGAATATCTTCTCTAGATGTCATTGTCATAGCTTTAATGCTCTTGATGTTATGTCATAGAAAGTCATAGCTTTAATGCTCTTGAGGTTTTTGAAGTTGTTCTCCGTGTTTTTCAAAATTTGCATTTTGTAATCTTTTCCATGAAAAACTTAAGTTTTTGCAGAGTTTTTACATTTTTATGCCATTTTAGCATTTTTATTAGCTCTGATTATTTTTGACAGTTTTATGAGGTTTTGGAGGTTTTTTTTATGAGAAATCCAGAAATCCAAGATGGCGGATCCAAAATGGCGGCTGTGCTAAACTAATTACGCAATTCCCACGTCATATGGCGTCATCTTCCCATTTTGTGGACCGCAAAGGAACCAGTTTTGGACATACCATATCATACTCTTTAGGTTTCAATGTGATAGCTTAAATGCTCTTGAAGTTATTACCAACCTGCATATAAGAAAATCACACTTTAGAAGTTTAATAAGACAGTCAGTTTCAACTGTCGAGCGTGCAGCAAGGTATACATTCCGTTGTGCTTTGTTTTCAGGTGGATATTACTCGGATGATGTTGGGTTCGTAGGTACAAGCTGCAAGAAATGTCCAAATGGTTCTTTTGTTGCCTTCGATAAAGCACCGGGAAAGCAATCTCAAGATTGCAAAACTTGTCCCTCAGGTAAACGTAACCTTTACATTAAAATTAAATACAGCTCAAAAAAACACCTTTTTGAGACTTCATTTGTGATACTTTATATACTTTATATAGTCTGATCTACATTCAATGAATTTATATATATATATATATATATATATATATATATGTACACCCTTTTGCAACAATATTGAGACTTAAAAATAAATTCTGAATACTTGTGTAGAAAAAATTAACGGTCATTTGTATACAGTGGTGTAACAGAACTTTAGAATAACGTAATGTAACGCAACTACGCGCGCGCTGCTTACCAACTTTCAAATTAACGGTCATATGTATAATACCGCCAGCAGTTAAATTAACGGTCATTCGCTCAAGTTGCCTGATGAGTGTGGTCATATCTTGACTATACGAAACAGGACTTTAGCAATAAAGCGATGAATAACTTCTGAAGCCTGGATCAACATTCTCTACATAATAGAGACTTTAAAATATATATAAATATATATTCGTCCTTTGTGTTTATATCGCATACGCGACGATAGGCGGCAAGTAGTTCTCGAGGTGGGTACAGTAGAGTTTGTAAATGCTACTGTACCCTGCTTGAAAACTATTTGCTGCCTGTCAGCACGTATGCGATATAAACATAAAGGACGAATATATATTTATATATATTTTTAAGTCTCAATATTTTTGCAAAAGGGTGTATAGTAGTTTGAAAAGGCTACCCGAGCCAACGAAGATATCTCTTTTCAAGAAGGATCTGTTAAAGATTCTCAGTCCAAAACCTCGGTATGTGTAATTTTGATAAAAATTAAAAAGGCTTAGGACGGACAACTTATTGGAAGTTTAAGTAGTAAAAATGTATTAAAAAAACGTTTCGTTCTTGCGACCTTCATCAGTTGTACAGCTATTGGGAAAAGTGATCTTAAATACAGTTTTACAATCCCTAAGTGTATTACCTAATCTAAACAAAATAGCTAATTACAAGATAAAAGTAGATTTTTTCAAAACACATTACGTAACTATATTGTTAAATTCAACAAAGATCAGATCCGAACATAACAAGCTCCTCAATGTGAGCCCCTGAATAGTTTCAGCGATGAATGTTGAATGTTCCCAAAGCACTAGAAAAAATAACGTTTGCCTAAAAAGTTGACGTTTTAAAGCTTGATTTTCTTTTCCGGCGTCACTGTGATACGATAGAGTTGTTGTTTTGAGCGACTGATCCTCTGAACAAAATTAACGAAAATATATCACAAATTACAAAAATTTAAGGTGGATAATTATTCAGATAATACGTCGAGTTGACATTACTCGCCTTGACGATTTACGATAATATCCCCTTTCGGTAACAGATAATCTTACATGTTTTCTTTTCATATCTGTACAAACTATATTTTACGTTCAACACTTAATGATGAATTTTTGTAATATGGTTTGGTATAAGCAGTCTGTTGATTTTGGCTCATTTTTGTTACCCAACCAGATTTCTGCGTAAATTCGGCTTAAGGAGCAAGGATAGGTTTGTAGTCCGACTCTTCACCAAGGAAATCACAGCGGTTGAAAGGAAACTTGTTTGTTATACCATAACTAAAGTGAATATGTGTTTAAAAATTGGTATAAATGGGATCCATTTTCATTCCCACTGACAAATTTTAGTGTCGTCTCTGATCAGTATTTCCAATAATAAATGTATCCAAACTTCAATCTTTCACAGGCACAGAGACAGATGCCTTTGCCGGTCTTCGTGGCTGCCCATGCTTGAAACAGTATTATCGAACCCATATGTTCAAGGAATGTCGGAAATGCAAAGAAGGAATGAAATGCATGGATGATTACTTTTCTTTGAAACCTGGTTATTGGTGGAGGTGGAGGAACGAGACTCATAAAGATCGTTACCAGTATTTTATTAAAAATCTTTTGACACCCTGGCCTGCATTAGGCGGCACTGATGTACAATACCCTTATCCCATACCGACGCCTTACAGATGCCCGCTTGAAGAGTCTTGCAAAGGTGGTTTAGATTCTCCTTGTAAGATCGGTTACAAAGGTCCACTCTGTAGTGTTTGCAGTTCTGGATATTACAAACAGTTGGAAACGTGCAACAGATGCCCATCCAAGACGTGGATCGCTGGACAATTGTGCATTATTGCTGTCATAACTTTGGTTATCATAGCCGTTTCGGTTTGGACAAGCAAGAAAAAGAATGCAAAAGATGAAAACGATGAAAACGAACCATCACTAATAGACACGTTTTTATCCAAAATCAAGATCGCAATTGGCTTTTATCAGGTTACTTACGGTCTACTGGAAGCGTTTTCGTACATATCATGGCCAGATTCTCTGCAAGTTATCGGCAAGTATTCAGCAGTATTTCAGCTGAATATTCTTCAGATGGCTCCAGTCCACTGCCTTTCTCCGGGATTACACGTAGATGCCTTTGGAAATCTGTTTACGATTATGTCGGTAAATACTGCTGTTATTGGCTTTGCAGGGGTAGTATATGGAGTGCGTAAACTTATCATCTCAAGGAATCGATCCCTGCAGAAGGAAGAGAAGTCGAGTAAAGTTTCCGAGTTAAAAGAAGCGGTTTATAGAAATTTGTTTTTCATTCTGTACGTAACATACCTCAGCACTTGCTCCAAGACGGCATCTGTCTTGCCAATAACTTGCCAGATAATTTGTCAGGACCAAGACGACGAGACGTGTTCCAAATATCTCAAAGCAGATTACAGCATACAATGCCATAATTCAGGGTACAACCAGCTGGTAATCGTGGGGTATATATCCGCTGTCTATATCATCGCCCTTCCAGTGGCCACATTCATCGCCCTTTGGAGACATCGAAGAATAATAATAGCCGCCGCGAACGACGAGACATCTGGGGATCCAGGCCCAAGTACCGAAATGATCACAGGGTTGCGTTTCCTCTTCGAAAACTACGAAACTCGTTCGTGGTATTGGGAGGTCGTTGAGATGTCCCGTAAAGTAATCATTACTTCTGGTCTCATCCTCGTGGGGCAAGAAACCAGATCATATATTGGTTTAACATGGGTCGTTGGTGGGATGTATGGGGTGCTTTTCGCCTGGATCCAGCCCATACAGGACGCTTTCGAGAACAGATTGATGACGGTATCCCTTGCGGTTACTGTTGTTAACTTGGGTATTGGTGCTGTGAGTAAGATTCCTGCAGAGAACGTACCCTCTTCGAACAACGCATACATGGACGCTGTCATATTCAACATACTGGTTCTTGGAGCAAATACCCTGGTCATGGGGCTTCTTTTCTGTAAGAAAACGTGGTTTAACTTCATTGGTCGTAGCAGTTTTTATCATTAACACTTACCTTGTATGCTCAAACGCGAGTTAAAGTCCTTAGACACCTTATTATGCAACACGGTAAATTCTACTTGCTCTGTCACCTTTTGAATGGATAAGGGCCTTGTCGCACTACAGTTAAAAACAAAAATTAGCCCGTGCAAAAATCGAGGAAAACAACATTTAAGAAACCGCTCCGGTGGGACACGCTTTTGTGGAATGTTTTTGTTTTTATGTCATTTTGCACGAGCTAAGTTTTGTTTTTGACTGTAGAGCGACCAGGCCCTAAGTCACTTTTACTGAGTTTTATTTGTTGCCAACGTTAAGACCATGCGTCAATTTCTAATTAGTCATGCGCGGAGCGGCATGCAAAGCGGCATGAGTTAAAATTTGCCCTCCGTTTTTCTTTTTTTTTTCTTTTTATTATAATTTTTTTTGTGTCACGATTTTGCATGCAAATTTATACACGCGTATTTTTAAATTGTGGACTTCCGGATCATAGGTTTTCCATTTACACTTCCTGTTTAGTGACTTCCGACTACTCTCACTTCCGTTAAAACAGCATTACTGAAGTGTCGTCACGACAGCGTCTCCTACAACCCTACTTACATTACTAAATTTCACGTTAGGTATACACCGAATGCAAATATGGCTGCCGATTTATTATTCTTTTATGTGTATGTAAATTAGCCTGACTGGCTTCGTTAGCATGTGCATAGCTCAAAGGAATGTTTACTCTAAAATGAGGCTAGTCAGGCTTATTAACATACATATAAAAGAATAATAAATCGGCCGCCATATTTGCATTCGGTGTATATATAAGACTTAGACGAATCACTGGCTTCATTGTGGTACAGCCTTCATTTACAAAACATTCAATAGTAAATAACCTGGTTTGCAGGATCAATGACTGAATGAAAGGAGTAACTCTTCTCCATGTCGGACATCTTCTTATCATGTTTAAAATATACTATCAAAAAACATTGTTACGCATGCGTATGAGTATAAACTGCTTGGAGCCTCTTGTTTCTTAAGAATCACTTTCCTTAAAGGAAAAAAATAGGAGCAGCAAATTGGACCTAGAAAAAGCCAACGGTGAGCAAAACCGTATCTAAAACCGTGTCTATCCACGATTTGAAGTAAACGCGAAAAAAGTAAAACACGATCACCTTTTGCACTATGTTGTTACCCAATTATTAGTTTTCAGGCATTTACACGTCTATACGCCTGTTTTCCAAGTTTTTGACGGTGAAATGGTTCATTATAATTGTAGTATCCTATTACGTCACAGGACATGCGCATTAGCTGAGTCAGAATAGGCTGTGTACGAATCTATGTGAAGAAGCATTAAAAGGAATATTTACAACCCAAGATTCTATATCTGGCGACGA
Organism: Dendrophyllia cribrosa; assembly: GCA_024195265.1. NCBI lineage: Eukaryota > Metazoa > Cnidaria > Anthozoa > Scleractinia > Dendrophylliidae > Dendrophyllia > Dendrophyllia cribrosa. Next base: position 24,941,857 of record JAJLRJ010000014.1, on the reverse strand, counting down.
GGATGACTAAAGCGAACTTGAGAGGATAGCTAAAGCGAATTTACAGCCACCTTGGAACGAATTCACTCGGCAAACGTGCAATCGTCCGTGCAATCGTGTTAGGTTCTCAACGCCACGTGCGCTGGCCCTCATTTCACTAAGCCGCGAATTCACAAATCTCGACAAAGTTTGCTCAATAATTTGCTGTCGCTACAAGATCACATCCAAGATTACTTCGAAAAATTACTTCCAAAGATTACAAGAAACAATTTCACGACTACCGGAGCGAAATGGCGACTGTCTTGCCTCCATTTCCTGCATTTTCAGTACACGATGACGACGCTTCAGTCGGCCCACGTTGGAAAAAATGGCTGAAACGATTCTAAATGTATCTCGCGGCTATTGATATCAAAGATACAACAAGAAAGAGAGCGCTGCTACTATACTCCGCTGGTGAAGAAGTGAGTGACGTATTTGAAACGCTTCCAGATCGAGGAGAAGACAAGGAATATGACAAAGCCGTCGCTGCCTTGAACGCTTACTTCCAGCCAAAGGTAAACAAAACCTATGAAATTTACAAGTTCAGAAATGCCACTCAGAATTCCGGTGAATCTCTAGATACCTACTGCACACGGCTTAGGCGTCTGGCTCAAACATGCGAGTTCGACAAAGAAGACGAAGAAATCAAATCACACATTGTCATGTTCTGTTTATCTTCACGCTTACGGCGAAGAGCCTTACGAGAAGACATAGATCTCAAGGCTTTACTCGACTATGGTCGTGGTTTAGAAATGTCTGAAATGCAAGCTAAAGACATCGAGGAGCAGGAAAAGCTAGCCAGAGTAACGGAAGTCCAAACCGTCAAAGAAGGAAAGCGCCCGCCTGAAAACAAAAAATGCTACAGGTGTGGAGAAAACTACCCTCACAAAGGACGACCTTGCCCAGCACTGAATGAAACTTGCAAACACTGTCACAAGAAGGGCCATTTCTACCAAGAAGGTCAACACCGTGGAAGTAAACGATGGCGATGACTCCACCGATGAAGAATACACTTACCGTATCACTCTCCATTCCATGCGTGACAAGATTCAACCGTTAACTGACATTACCATTGGGGGCAAAACAGTGAAATGTCTAATTGACTCAGGAGCAGGAGTGAATGTTATTGACACATGTTCCTTCAATCAGCTGAAGAACATTGACCTCACACCTACCTCAAAACGAATCTATGGTTATAGATCTACTGAGTCTCTACCGGTTGTTGAAAAGTTCCAAGCCGAAATCAAATCAGGCGTGACCAGCAAGTCGACCGTCACGCAATTCTGTGTTGTCGATGGCAGTGATGGAAATTTAATCGGTTATGAGACGGCAGTTGACCTTGGGCTACTGCACATCATAAACAGTGTGTACACACCTAAAGATGACAACATCCTTGAAGACTACAAAGATTGCTTTGAGGGGCTAGGAAAGATGAAAGACAAAACTGCAAAGCTACACATTAATGACAGTGCAAAACCACTTGCTCAAAAGTACCGCAGACTACCGTTTCACATCCGTGACCAAGTCGAGGCTGAACTAAACAAGTTAGAGGAACTTGACATAATAGAAAGAGCTGAAGGTGCAACTCCGTGGGTCTCCCCAATAGTGGTAGCCTCAAAGAAGACCGGAATACGCATATGTGTCGATATGAGAGCGGCTAATCAGGCTATAGAACGGGAACGGCATCCAGCTGTACCCACTGTAGAAGACCTGATTGTTGATCTGAATGAAGCCACTGTTTTCAGCAAGATAGACTTAAACCAAGGATATCACCAGCTTGAGCTCGATGAAGAATCCCGAAGCATCACTACTTTCGCTGCTCACATATGCTTGTTTCGCTACAAGCGACTAAGTTTTGGAATTAACTCAGCAGCTGAAGTCTTTCAGAAATCCATAGAAGATGTTCTCCAAGGGATCGAAGGTGTTAGAAACATATCTGACGACATAATAGTATTTGGCAAGAGTCAAGCTGATCATGACATTTCTTTACGAACTGTTCTTCAGAGAATGAGAGAAAACAACTTAACTGCAAATCCTGAGAAGTGTCTGTTCAACCAGTCATCCATTGACTTTTTCGGTCATCGCTTCTCTGCAGATGGCCTCAGTGCTGATGACAAGAAAATTTCGTCCCTCATCAATGCCAGCCCTCCCAAGAATGCAACAGAAGCACGCAGCTTCCTCGGCTTGGCCCAGTACCTTGCCCGTTTCATCAAGGACTTTGCATCCATCTCTGCTCCAATCCGTCTACTCACACATCAAAATGCCAAATGGGTGTGGGGACCAGAACAGCAACATGCATTTGATTGCCTTAAAGCTCGCATGGCAACTTCAGAAGTCATGAAATATTTCAATCCATCGCTCAAAACAGAGCTGATTGTCGATGCCAGTCCGGTCGGACAGGGAGCAATCCTTACGCAAGTGACAGAAGATGGAGGGACAAACATTTTAGCATATACAAGTCGTTCACTTACTGATTGCGAAAGCCGTTACAGCCAAACCGAAAGAGAAGCTCTTGCCGTGGTCTGGGGAATTGAACACTTCCACCTGTACCTTTATGGATCATCCTTCCAGGTAATCACAGATCACAAGCCACTAGAGACAATTTTTAACAATCCCACTTGCAAAGCTAGTGCAAGACTTGAAAGATTACAGCTGCGTTTACAGCCATATAAAGTCAAGGTTGTTTACAAGCCAGGAGCAGACAATCCAGCTGATTACATGAGTCGCCATCCGGATCCCAAACAGGCAAAGACTCCCAGTCGTTTGTCCAGAGTTGATGTCTATGTTAACTTTCTAACCACTTATGCTGTGCTACCTGCTGTTACACTTCAGGAAGTTAAAGATGCAACAGCAGCTGATGAAACATTGCAGACTCTGGCAAAAGTGATAACAACCCAAAGATGGCACGATGTTGGAAAAGATGTCAGTCAGTATCAACAGATCAAACAGGAACTGTCAGTATCAAATGGTGTAATTCTGAGAGGAACCCGCATAATAGTTCCTGAGAAGTTGCAAAGTCGAATGATTATGCTAGCCCACACTGGACACCAAGGGATAGTCAAAACAAAACGTTTTCTGCGAGACTCAGTCTGGTTTCCAGGGATGGATAGAATGGTGGAGGAAGCAGTAAAAGGGTGTCTACCATGTCAAGCTGCAAATCATGATCCAAAGTCAACAGCGGAACCTCTACAAATGTTCCCGCTGCCTGCGGTCCCTTTCCGAATGGGGACTACTTGTTAGTCGTGACGGATGATTTCAGTCGGTATCCAGAAGTGGAGATTATAAGGTCAACCTCCGCCAGATCAGTGATCCCCATCTTGACAGCATTTTTGCCAGACAAGGTATCCATGAAATAGTGAGAACGGACAATGGTCCCCCATTCAACAGTGAAAGTTTTTAGATGTTCGCCTCCCACCTTGGTTTCAAACATCGCAGAATAACTCCTGTGTGGCCTAAAGCAAATGGTGAGGCGGAGAGATTGATGAGGACGCTAGAGAAGGCAATTAGGACAGCAGTCATTGAAGGCAAGAGCTGGAGGCAAGAATTATTCACTTTCCTTTGACAGTCAGGGCAACTCCTCACAGCACGACAGGAAAGTCCCCTTCAGAGTTGCTAAATGGGCGAAAGCTCAAGTCCACACTACCTCGGGTGCAGTACGATCAGACATCTCCGAAATTCAGAGAAACTGATGCCAAGAGAAAGGAGAAGATGAAAGAGTATGCAGATAAGTGCAGTCATGCCAAAGGCACAGACCTAAACGTTGGTGACAAAGTATTGGTAAAGCAGCCAAAGCAGAACAAGACGTCCACACCATTCAACCCTGAACCATTCGACATCAAGGAAAAGAAATGAAGCATGATTACAGCTCAAAATGCAGAGCGCACTGTAACCAGAAATGCATCATTCTTTAGAAAGCTACCTCCCAACATGCCAGTGCACCCTGTTCCAAGTGATGAGGAAGATCAATCTTCACCTTTCATTGAGGCAGCTGAGGCAGTTGAACCCACTGGACCGCCCGCAGTAGTACACGTACCAGTTACACCTGATGAATCGCCTGCAGTTGTATCAGTTGAACCACCTGCACTTCAGATCGGCCAGAGCAAGAAGAGCGCCTGAACATTTCAAAGACTATGTTACTTAAACATTATGCCTTTTGAACATTCTAGACTGATAAGTTTACTGTTTTAACATTTCAAAGAGTATAGTACTTGGACCTTTTTGTTGCTTGGACATTATAGATACGTGTAATGAGCCCAAGAAGAAGCATGTTGAGTTCATGTTATGACTTATTGAACTTTTTACTTAAAGGAAGAGAGGGATGTAGTATCCTATTACGTCACAGGACATGCGCATGAGTGGAGTCAGAATAGGCTGTGTACGAATCAATGTGAAGATGCATTAAAAGGAATATTTACAACCCAAGATTCTATAATAATGCACTTTTTAATTACAGAGAAAATCATAAAACTAAATGCATTGCGTTAAGTGTGAGCCTAAATATACTGAATGATTTTAAGCAAATATTTCTAGTTGTAACAAAACGCTTTTTTTCTTTGTCTTTTCTTCTCAGTTCAGTATGTAGTACACCTATATGAATATCTAAAGGAATGGCGCCAAAATCCACATTTATCCCTTTCTTGCTGTCTGGGTTTAGTTCTCCCACTTATCGCATTGCCGGAGGAAATGAGTGGACTGGCTGGAACGAACGTCTTGGACACTCAACTGGACGCCGGGCACATGGAAATGACCACCATTACAGATGCTGTGAAAGACACTGGCGTTATTGATGTCACACTTGAAGAAACAGAAGAACATGATAATAACCCGGCTAAAATGCAGGACGCCAACTGCAATGGCAATCAGTACAACAATGGAAAATGTGACCAAGGGGCACAAACAAAGCTTTCGTCCCTTTTCCTCATCGCTGATGTTTGAAATGAGCCAGTGGAAGAGGCCCATATCTAACAATATGTAAGGAATTAAAATACATCAACAGGTATACTATTTTGAAGGAAATATAGTTGAAAAACTGATTAGAACGCGAAATACAAATGCAGATACATAAAATCTAGTAGTGAATTCAAATACGCTCCTACACAAAAAGAAAATTAGACATCATTTATTTCAAAATCAAGAAAGAAAACTGATCCACATCTTTCAATATTTAGGTGGTTGAAAAAAACATTTGTTTCACTCATTAAAAATTAAATTATAAAACATTTAAAAGTAAAAATTGGGAGAATAACTTAAAAATAATTACAGTGATCTAAGCTCAAGAAATCTTACGGAGATATGTCTCATCCCATTTAAATGGCCTGGTGAATAATGTTCTAGTACATTCTTTAGGTTTTTGTTTCTTACGTAAGACCGCTACTCCTTTTTTCCTAGGTGTCTGTCTTCAACATCGAAGCAACGTTGGTTCGGCTAAGGAAAGAGTACTAGTAGTACCAACGAAATTCCTGCGAATTAATAGATCTCTAGATGTTTGTTGTAGTATAGTTTTCAATTTAGCGTAAAGTTAAAAACAGGAAAAGAGAGCATTTATTGTTAGCACATGCTGTTTTAGTAGCTGTTCGTTTATTCTTCACACACATTTTGGTAAAGTTTCGCGTCAATCAGTTGATTTTATTTTAATTGGAGTAGGATAGGCAAAGGTAGGAAAACAATTATCCAATATCAATATTCGGCTTGACCGTATTTATTACCGCCTTTAAAGCTATTTACAGTGGAAGTCTAATAACTTTAAATCTTCTGTGGAAACAAAATCTATTCCAGTTATTTGGGGTTAATCTACAATGATATAATGCATTCAGAGTAAAGTAGGGGGAAGTACTCTAGATTGGAGTTTGCGAAAGCTTCGTTGTCAGTCTTTCAGAAAATAATAAAAAAAACAAAATAGTAGAGCAAACAAGCAAATTAAAGTAAAGTATTTATCCCATTGTCTGCTGTAAGAAAATTGTAGCCGTTTTAATAGCTTTGGTAGAATTTAAAAGCAGGAAAAGCTTGTGCATTAAAGTTACTCAGGGTTTAAGCTGAAGAAAGTTCGAATCAACAGTGCGTTTCAGTTAGCGAGCTTGTGTTGCCTGCTATAGAAGAAATACATTGTAAGATATCATAGCCTTTAAGGAGTAAAAGACAAAAGCAGAAACATGGACAATCAATGTAATCCATCATTTTAATTCATATTTATGTTAACGATCAAAGTATTTATCCCAATGATCAAAGTATTTATCCATTTCGCCCGCTGTAAGAAAAATGTATACGTTTTAATAGCTTTGGTAGAAATTCAGGAAAAGCTTTGCATTTCATTTTGAAAGTGACTCTGCGGGACGAGAAAGTTCGAAACAACAGTGTGTTTAAGTTAGCGAACTAGTATAATATATATGGTACCTGCTAAAGAAGAAATATATACGTTGTAGGGTGTCTTAGCTTTAAGGAGTAAAAGACAAAAGCAGGAAAATAGACATTCAATGTAACCCGTCATTTTAATTCATATTTATGTTAACGATCAAAGTATTTAATATCCCTTTCGCCTGCTGTAAGAAAATTGTAGACGTTTGAATAGGTTTGGTAGAATACAAAAGCAGGAATAAAGCTGTTTAACAGTATCGACTATTGAAACTTTTGATTAATTTGTGCACTTGCATTTCATTCGCATTTCACAATTACAATTATTCATTACCACAAGAGAAAGGGTTTAAGTATATTGTGCAAGAGATCTCTTGCCAGTCCCACTGTACCGACCTCCATGAGCTTTAAGGTGGTCAGACACGAGGGTCATGTAGCAGGGACATGTCGCAGCGACCTTAGCAGTGACAAAAATCTGTGTAGAACACACTGAAGGACATGTAGCAGGGAGTGCAGCGGAGACATGTAGCAGGGAAAAAATCATAGCGCTTGCACACCACATGAAAATGTCGCGGGGACATGTCTCAGGAACATGTTGCAGCGACACGTCCCCTCTTGTGAACTGATACTATCATAATTGTGCAACACCAATCTTGGGGACATTTTGTCCCCGCGACATGTCTCACGGAGTTCAACTTGTTGAACTTCATGGGACACATCGCGGGGACAAAATGTCCCCAAGATTGGTGATGCACAATTATGATAGTATCAGTTCACACGAGGGGACGTGTCGTGGCAACATGTCCCTGAGACAAGTCCCCACGACGTTTTCATGTGGTGTGCAAGCGCTATGATTTTTTCCCTGCTACATGTCCCCGCTACACTCCCTGCTACATGTCCTTCAGTGTGTACTGCACAAATTTTTGTCGTTGCTAAATGTCACTGTGACATGTCCCTGCTACATGACCCCTCGTGTCTGACCACCTTAACAAGTTGAACTCCGTGAGACATGTAGATGGTCAATATTTCTATAACAATGGTAAGCACCCGGGTAAATTCCTCTTGGCTGACGATGGTACAGACATTATATATTTGGGGTACTCCAGAGCTAAAAGGTCTCCATTACCGCCAGGCGCCCGAACAAAGAGATCAGTTTTCCAAAGACGTAAATGCCTTGAAAAAGAGAAACCAAGAGCGTATGGAACGGAACAGGTTGTTGACCAGTAAGAAAGAAGAGTTCCTTGATCTTCCAGGAGGCGAGCAAATTGATTGTGAATGCCTTACACCCAAGCAAAGAGAGCAATGTCTTGACAAGGAACTGAAAAAAACGAAATGCTAAACAAGCGACCAAACCCCTCACATTGCACCCGTTTCCACCTCGTTGGAACCCAATTTTTTTTAATGGGAGTATAGAAAAAAACATCCAGGAAAGAAATTCGAAAACCGAGGAGGAGCCTGACACTCCAAGACTGGCAGGCAATACGTTGTCACCGACCGCGACAATTTTATCATAACCCCTACTCAGTTGAAAGGGCATGTTTATGATGATGTGATGGTACGTAGTCGGATGAAAGACTATCCTGGTGAAGCTATCTTCAAACCTGGCTGGGTGAACTTTTGAACAGTGCACAGTTCGCGCCAATAGGGGAGCAAAGCTTACTTACAAAGCAGTAAATTTATAAGGGGGAGGTATCGGGTATGGTGAAGAGAAAATCGTTTCGTTGCTTGGAGATCTAGCTTGAATGGGAACCAACTGCACCATTGCACATTTTATAACTGATAACTGGTTCCACATCCTTATACATAACTAGTATGTGACGTTAACGAAGGAATCGGGTAACATAAGCAAAGTTAATACAATTATAAAGTGTGGTTATAACAAACGAAAACACCATGTGATCAAGAACCACAAAATTCCTTTATTTGTCAAAAAGCTTATATTTGCTTCTAACCGTGCCGCTTCACGGAAAAGAAAAATGTTACAACACCGTTGTACATCGCCAACTATTCCGGCCAAGCGCCCGCGTAGCTTAAGCGGTTTCTTAGAAAGTAACTCTCAAAATGGCGTCAAATTTTACAAAGAAATGTATGGAGAGGTTTCGAATATTTCGAAATAGTCGGTTGAAAATTTCAGATGGAACATTTGCCGGACCGGGATGTCATTGCAACGACTACTGTCTGTGTACAGCTGTAAATAATAAGACTGTAGTTTAAAAAAAAACCCGTCCTTTTTTCCTCGCTTTGTATCGAGGTGAGCGGCCCATTAAGCCTTTACAGTAGCAGGCAAATGCACACAAAAGCCTAAAATTAAAGACACATACTTGTGTTCCTGTGCTTGGTACTTCATTTGTCGGAGTGGAGATCCATAGTTGACTCTGTTCTCAGCCGTATTCTAAAATATCAAGTCCACAGCGAAATGTTTGATCCGTCCTTTTCCTTTGCAAAAACGCTAGAAAATTGATAATCCAAAGCTCACGCTAAAATTCTAAAATTCGCTGTCTTCGAATGACGATATCTCGTCCGTCTTTCATTCAAATTTCTCGCAAAAACCATCGTTTAAAAGCTAACTTTGTTGTCTCTTTTCTTCGTATCACAGTATATTTGTCAGCGGAATTTGTGTGGGCTAAAACTTAGATCATGTAAACAACATTTTCGGTCCTTCGCGCCGCTGGAATACGAGCCCGCTAATACGCAGCGGTATGTCACTCATCATGTAAGGCGCGCGAAATGTCGTGACGGGAATACTTGGCGATGAAATATAGAATGTAAACCACGCGTTTGTTAATAAACGGTTAACTCCTTACATCCCGATAACTTGAAACGCAAGAGAGTACACAAAGCTATTCCAGGCTGATTGAGTGTTTGAGGTATCGAGGGTTAACTGTGTAACGAAGTGAATTAACAGGATAACCCGTATTTTGTTTGTGTTAGCGAGAAGTTTCGGGTTACAGTGGCGACTGACGTTATGGAGATTCTTCACTGTACTTTAGATCCTTACTCTTAGATCAGCCACTGCATTATACAAGAACAAAATGAGATTATAAAAACTAGAAAAGCAATGTAATTTCTGATGTTTGAGTAATGGTAATGCGATTAGTCAGAAATTGATATTTCTATGGCACAGGACCAGCAGGGGCTGGGTTCGACTGCTACAGTTCATAATGGGTAACATGCTGCCTATAAAGTCACATTTTGTCACATGGTGAGGCATTCCAGGCCAGCTCCAGTGGCATTGATGTTTTTATTATTATTAAGAGATTTGTATTTTGTTTTGCTTAGCTTTGCACTTGAAAGGCTCGTAGATGGGCTTTTATTGTTTGGAGCTTGAGCCATGGTTCCTATCCAGATTTCCTCCTTTTTTCCTCACAGAGGTTTTTTCTTGCAGGTTTTTTCTGGCGCAGTTTATTTTTTGAGCAGTTGCTCAGCTCTGTAAAGTGTAGTGCAAGTTTAGGATATATCTAGTTGTAATTATCGTTTCCAACTTGTGTAGTTCGAACCGGCTGCTGGTGCGAGGTCGCAGTGAACCAAAATAAACCTTATGGATTGCACATGTAGGCTACAATGTCCAGATACATATTTTAAGATGTTCAGAATAAGAAACTCGATATATTTAGCCGGAAAAATTCATATATTTTGTTATATTTAGTTGCTCTTTTCTATGTTTCAGACAGTTTCTGTAAAATTGCTTGAATTTAAGGAGTGGGCATTTTTAGTTATTTTATACCTCTCACTATTTCTTACACATCAACAGCCAGCAGAAAAATGTAAATTTTGTAACGCAAAAATCTAAAAAATAAAATCAGTTTACGCAAATTGAGAGTTTTAAACCGAGAGCTTTCGTCTAATCTAAAGACAGACAGAGGATATGATATGAAACTCAGGAAAATGGCAGAGAATCCCTAAATTGACAAGCGTTTCTTGTCATTATAAATATGTAAAAAGTTCAATTTAGAAAATAAAAAACTGAACAAACACATGTCTACCTGCAGCGAAAAGTCCGTAAAAGAACTGCAGCGAGGACAGTAATTTTTAGAAACCTTTACACCGTTAGGACACAAATAAATAATTATTTAAGAAAGCGTTAACTGTAGTCCAATCCATCATCAAAAACCTTTCAAACAGGCAAATTGTTTTGAAAAGTGCTTGGTCGCTGTTCAACTGCATGTTTACAATCTTTTTAATTCCTAAAGTCATGTACTGGTGCGATCTTTTAGCTCTAATCCACTCAAATTAAAGATAAGGAACATTTTTTTTATAAAGTCCGTATCATATTCCAGAGCCGAAAAATACAAGATATTTTTCTCCTTCATTCACTTCTTGGCGAGCTGTTAAAATTTTGAATTTCGAACCAGGTTTCATTCAGCTTCACCGAGAAACATTGCTACACAACGCAAAATTAAACTCGCTTGGATGGTCGGTGACCCCATTTTTAATATAATAGATTAGTTTTTATTTTCCAGTTCTCCACAGATGTGAAAAAGTGAAAAAAAAAAAATCAATGCAAGAAGTTAAATTTTTTTCCATTTTTCTACCCGCGCGACATCCAATCTTGCGACTTGCGGCTGTCAGAGTTTGCAAATGTTGTTGTTTAAAGATTACATTTCCTTTAAGGGACGTCACAAGTTGAATGAATTTGCTTAACAGACCTACTCATATAAAATTTGGTATAGAAAACAGCGGTCGGAAACGAAGTTGATGAGCACCCATTTTTATGCATTTCTGTTACGAGTAACTTATTACCTAGCTGTAGCAAAAGTTTTATAAAAAAATCAATGTTAGAAAATTCTCGCGCGACCGTCCTTAAATCCTCTGCACGAGAAACAAAAAAACTGTTGGAGTTATTAACAAACGTTCGAGTTAATCTACAATGATAGAATGCATTCAGAGTTAAGTAGGGGAAAGCACTCTGAATTGGAGTTTGCGAGAGTTTAAATTAGCAACCTTCGTTGAAAATTGGTTATGAGTTTTGTTAGAAAATTCGGTAGAAAAATAAAAAAGTCAGAAACAGAAAGGTCATGAAATAAGAAAGGACAAAGTTTAATTTCATATTAATAATTTAATGGCTGGTTTTGGCAAAAAAAAATCAACAAAAAACAAGTGTTGAAGCAAAATATCAATAAAAAAAAGGGAATTCCCAATAAAGGGAGACCAACTTAAATGAAGGTTTTGGAAAATAATAGTGAAGAAGGAATATGAGGGTTTCAATAATTTAAAAAGCAATGTAAAAAAATACATAGGATAAGCTTTGGTTCAGTCCTCAGGAATTACCTTTTCTTATATAAACGCTTTGCTAAATAATTGTCATGTGTTTAGTTACGTACCTGTAAAGCAGCCCAAGAAGGCAGGTGATTTTTCTTACAGGGAAAACGTTTGGCCTCTAAAATTCTTAATCAAAGCTGCCATTTAGGATGCGTTCGATTGCTCGTATTTCGGAATAAGAATATGAGAATGGTCACAAAAAAAAATCACTTTCTTTGGAGATTTTGGAGCCACTGGAAAACTAAACATCTGCTATTTGACTGATTTATACCGCAAGTGTGCCTAAACAAACAATTCTCTATTCTATTCTATTCTGTTATTCTATTCGGAGACTATTATAGAAACTATTCTGTTATTTTTATTCCGGAATACGGTGAATCGAACGCGTCCTTAAAGAGTCGTTCTTGGCTTATTATTACTCGGCCCTAAGGAACAAAAATGATATGAAAAAAGCAGTGGACTTAGAAGCCAACTAATGCAGCACAGTGCTTGTCCTGAAAAAATAGTAAAATTTAGATTTCAGTTTTTTAAATTTTTTTTTCTATAAAACAAAAGCTTTTTGAAATTATACAAAATAATAAAGGTCTGGCAATATAATGAAAAATCCACAGGAAGACTCATCAGTGGAGACATTTCTGTTCTTTTTTTCTTCTTCTTTGTTATGGAGGTTAGTTTATTCAAAACTTTTCTTTGGCAAATGTTGCCTTTAATACAAATAAAATGTTTTTTTCTTCATTCACCAACTAAACGAAAAAAGTGCCACAATGCGATGGCACTTTAACTGTTTTATAATTAGCTGCGAAGCACACACACAAAAAAGACTTACTATTAAGATCCATAAAAAAAAAAAAACGTAAAGCCATAACAATGAATAATTTTGTGGCTAAGAGATAAAAAAAACATTTCATAAACCAAAAGCTTTTTCATATTAAAAAAAAAAGCAATAAAGCTCTGGCGCAATAAATGAAAAACAACGGGAAGGCTCAATTATGTGAGACTCATATATATTGGCTCGCGTCAGCGTCTACCCAGCATTAGAACTTCTGAAATCATCCTAACCACTTGAAGAAACTTTGAGAAAGCATCTGGATGCTCGACGCTAAGTTAAACTGGTAAGTTAAAACAAATAAAATGTTTGTTTCTTCATTCACCAACTAAACGAAAAAAGTGCCACAATGCGACGGCACTCTTACTGTTTTATAATTAGCTGCGAAGCACACACAAAAAAGACTTACTAAAAGCCATAAAAAAATCGTAAAGCCATAACAATGAATAATTTTACGGCTAAGAGATAAAAAAACATTTCATAAACCAAAAGCTTTTTCATCTTAAAATAAGAAATAAAGCTTTCGCGCAATGAATGAAAAACAGCGGGAAGCCTCAATTATGTTAGACGCATATACATTGGCTCGCGTCATCGTCTACCCAGCATTAGAACTTCTGAAATCATCATAACCACTTGAAGAAACTTTGAGAAAGCATCTGGATGCTCGACGCTAAGTTAAACTGGTAAGTTAAAACAGAACCCAAGGTAATTCACCAGTAACTTTTGTTGCGATTAAATACCTCCATGTATTTTCCTTCTGGCTCATCGGTCTATTAAGTATTGTTTGTAGCTAGTTAGTCGAGCGCACGCGGCATCTACTAGCCGAGATTAGGGGAAAAGTGACAAAGTAACGAGCTTGCGCCCTCGTTCCTCGCGCGTTGGATCCTTTAACTGAAATACAAATAAGACAATGCTCGCATTTTAACTTTACCATTACATATCATAATTCTCTGTCTTTGTGTCTTCAATTTCCTTATAACCTGCGATCAGGCTCTTTTTTAGTTTCACTTAGTGAACCATGCCAGAGGTAACCCATTTTAGTGGAAATATTTTCTATGGCATTTGTCAATGATTTCCTGTACAGAAAGCCTTGTAAATCTATTTCTGACAAATGGGGAAAAACTCGCGCGTGAAATCCAGAACAATGCCTGGAGGTAAATTGCAAATACTATTCCGAGTTTGAATATCCAATCAGAGCGCGCAAGAAACACTATCCACCGGTTTGGTATAACCTCTGTACTGGTAGTTCTAACTTTATAACATAAGTCAGATTGCAGAGAATCTCTCTCAAATTTTCCAATCAACATTTTGTGCTGCCAGATGGTTTCTTCAAAGTGTTAATGAATAATCAATATAATAATCACAGTTTGGAACTTGGATCATTTGAGAATCAGAATCTTAATCTTAATCATGAACGTTGTGTAACAAGAACCTGTACACAGCTTGAACTCGTGGCGTCTTTAACCCACTGTCATTTAAACACCAGTTCATGCATGGTCAGATTGCGCAATCATACTATATCAAACAGTTTCAGTACAAAATTAAGTTTTACAAATCCACCACTGAAGTGATTACTTTCAGTCTATTACAGTAGTACTGTTTTTCTAATTTTGCAAATAGGAACCTGTTTCAAGTTCTTGGCTCAACAGGTTATTATGTAATGGGAATTTAAATGCCAAAACTTCAGCCTACATATTCTTAATCACAACTGAGGTTGTTATACGCGGTTGTTTAAAGCGAAACCAATAGAGGCAAGATACGTTTTTTGATGATTGTCCACGTGAAAGACATCACACATGTGAATTTCAGATAGCAATACCAAATAAAAGTAATCTTATCAGAAGTGCTCTTTGTCTTTTTTTCCTATGATGGGAGGATTCTACGCATCACTCTGCATGTGATGACCACTTCAACTCATAACACAACCATCAAAATGTCAATAAAAAGAGTCAATAAAAAATGTCTTACTTCTACCTAGAAAGTGTGGTAATTTACATCCAGATCCAGAATTGTACCCAGTATAATGTTGTTTAATGCTGTCCGTGCTATGTACTCTGAAACAAGCAGAGTTATTTAAATGAAAATCAAAGGCTCCTATAAGCCAACTCGTCAATATGGAACGCTATTTTTAGACTATGTAGTCGTGCGGACCAGGAGCCAAGAAGCGGGAGGCACGCTAGGGGAGGGAACGAAAAAAATAATGCGCCTGACAGATAAGTATCAGACAAACAAGAAAACAGCAGCTGGATGCAATAACGGAAGTTCCTAGCTGTGAGACTCAACTAATAAACACAGAATAAACTCAGAGGAACTGAAAACAATTCTAAGGAACTATTATTCCGACAGAAAGAATTACATTCTTAAAAAGACTTAATAGATCTTTATCCATGACCGAAGAAACGCTATCTCACAAGTCATGCCAACAGCACACTTGATAAAGATTCACGGCCTGAGAAAATAACTGATTCTAGCATTTTAACAGCGTATCATTTATATTTCAGCGGTTATCATAGATCTTCCAAATTACAAAAACAATTCTTAGCGTGACATAAATGTGCATTGTACGCCGGAAATTAGAAAACTGGATGACGCAATGGGTTAAATTTTTTGTGACCTTCGATAAGCAGCCGTGAGACGCGATATAATATAAACACAAAGAGGCATTGTGTAATCTTGTACCGGTTAAAGTTACGCGACGAACATCGTTTCCTATCGCAAAATTCATCTCACAACGACGACTATTCTTCTTGACTGTGCAGTTTACAAATAAGCGTATTCAGTTTAAAAATAAGTGTGCGGGTTCCCTATGATTGGTGTAATCATTTTGTTGTTTCACAGAGCAGCCAAAGAATTGACGAGTAAACAAATTTAAAACATTACGTCACCCAGTTCTTACTGTTTATTTGTCTCACGCTAAGATTTTTTTTTTAATTTACACGGTTTCCGAAATAGAATTTGGTTAATTTGACCTTTTAACAAATGACAGCGAAACTTCACACATTACCGTGCTGAAGCGTTCTTCTAAGTCTTGAAAAATCCATTTAAGGTCTTTTAGAGTTCGAAACATTATGCACTGGTCATCGGAATTACTAACAAAAGTTTACAGTTGAGTGAATGGTACAACTCGCTTTATGCTTCGCGTATTCACGAGTTAAAACCTAGCTAGAATTGTAAAGGAAAAACTATTTATCAAGTATTACTGGTTAATTTTGGAGCAAATTGTCAACCTGATTTCAATCCAACGAGCAATGTGCATATATTGAGGTTCGTCAAGTTATGGAGAAATCAGATAGTTCGAGTTAATAAGACACCAAACATTTCAGCATGTCTTATCTTGCTGCTTAAAATGGGAATATACCGTACAGAGATTGAAAGAAATTGACTGCACAAAATGCTGAGCGATTTTGAATGCTCGGCTGGCCACTACTCGATGACATTCAAATAACAATAACTGACACTTCAAACCTCGATCGGTAAACAAATGGCAAGTTATATAAAATACAAAACTTCAGAACAAAAATCCCACAGCAATAAGCGGCGAACACATTGTCAAACGGTCCTATCCATCTATGAACGCTTTGCATTGTCTTGAAAAACTTGTACGCTGTAATTCTTTCTTCTGATTCTTAGTCAAGTCAACACACGGAGAGGTTTTGCCGCCATCAAGAGAGAGAGAGAGAGAGAGATCACGAGGTCGCGCATCAACAAATCAGTACAGTGAAACTAAAATATGCGTACATAAATTTGCATGCGCTAATGTGACACAAAAATAGAGAAAATTCAGAGGGCAAACCTAAACTCGTCGGCTACGCCACAAGTAGTTATGTTTTCAGTGGAGGACCATTGCCTTAACACCAACCTGAAAAAAAGCATAATTAGGTTCAAAATCGCAGTCACAGTAGTTTGGTACACGTACTGACCACGTTAAATAAAGGATTGATTGATTGATTGATTGGTACACCGTATTCTTCAGATTACAATGGAATTGATCTTATGGCATTGCACAGAAGTGGATTTAACTAAGGCTAAAAACCAGCACAATGTCGTTGTGATTAATTAATTCATTTATTTAAATATACTTTATTAACCAAAAACACAACGTTACATTTACTTCAGCAAACAGTGGCATAGCCCACGAACCAAAAAATCACTATTTACAACTTTCAACTAGCTTAACAAAAACCAGTCAGTGGAAAAAGAAACTTTCCACGTTTATACAGTCATGTAAACAAAAGCGCACACGTACACACACACCACACACATGTACACGCGAGAAAGGTTTATTGGTCAAGAGCTCTTATCCCAAGAACATCACTTTTAAACGTGATAGACATAACTTTTAACCTAAGAATTTTTCAATTTTATATTTCAGAGTAATTTTTCGGGTAAATTCTTGTAGAAAAAGAGATTTCTCATCCAGTTTAGTGATATACTTGATGAACAGAAGGTTGAAATTTAGCCTTCTCGTAAGTTCTTCAGTTTTGATGTTTCTAAGAATTCCAAACAAAATTTCCTTTTCGCTTTAAGAAAAATTACTGTTAGAAGTATTATTATAAGTATTATTAAACCACTCTAGAGTGTTCCCAATGAAAGTCTTGGTGAAGGAGCAGTCTTTAAAGGTATGTTTTGTAGAGTCTTCTTCACCACAATCACTATCAGATTTGATGCGAAATTTTCAAAGTTCTTTTCTGGTAACAACTATCCGATAGATAAATTTAAAATGAAATTCTCTTAATTTCTGTTCTCGACATAGTTTCGGTATGAAATAAAAACACTGAGACAACTCGTTATCGTTCAGTAAACGATTTACGAAGGAGCGTAAATTTTAACCCTTGGTGAAGGAGACGTGATGAAAGTCGGCGAAGTCTTTGTATAAAAGGAGCGAAGAACTTTTTCACATTCGTCATATCATAAAGGGTCCTCTATTTTGTCTCATTCGTCGTCAGACAGTTTAGGGATGTTGACATTAACAATAAAATGTTGGAAATCATGTTCTGGATCAGTGATGTTGGAGCTATATAGATTTTTGTAAAAGGTCTCAATAGCTAGCAGAATTTCTTTTTCATCGGTCATTGTTTCCCCATCTTCTGATTCTAGTTCAAACACTGTTTTCCAATTATAATTTCGTTTTTCCAAAGTAAAGAAATACTTTTTGGGTTTTTCTCCGTTTTCAACCCAACGACATTTAGATCTAAACATAGCAGCCTTGATCTTGCGATCATAAATTGCTAAGAGTTCATGTTTAAGTCTTATTCTTATATTTCATCTCCCCATTCATTTTTCCAAATAATTTCATCGTTAACCAAGGAGTATGTTTCTTGCCAAAAAAAAAATAAAAATGCGTTTTTAAGTCTCTAAGATATGAGAAGATCCTTCTACGCTTATAAATATCCCTTAATCCACGGACATTTAGTGAAATAATGGTGCAAAGAGCTTTGACCGACATAGCTGCGATAATAATACGATTTGAAACAAAAGAAAAAGAAAATAGATAAATAAAAACAGATCACGATATGCAACAATTACGAAAGTTATTTGTTAAAAGATGAATTTAACCCAAGTTTTCCTTCCACCTCCCCATTGTCTCAAAATTCTCCCCTGATAAGCACGAATTATATGCTGTTTAAACGGAAAATATAAGTTGTGTGTGTTTTAGGGTCTTATAAATAACAAATTGGAATTTCATAGTTGTCAATTACAAATTTTTAAGATCGTCTTCACTGAAGATCCTTCTGGGTTCTCCATGAGGGGAAGTTTTCACAAATATCTTACCATCTATAGACAGAAGCTATGGATTAAACGGTCCCTCTTCATCTTGTTTGCCTAACATCATGTTTGCATAACATAGGCGCCTATGCACGGACACATGAGCATTCCGAAATAGCGTTTTCAGTCCTGTTCTTGCATTATACAGTTTTGCTTTGTCCTTATAGTTGACAAATGTGACAATAATGGCGTTATTACTGTTCTTTCTTTTAATTCGATGGGGTATTTCGATGCTGCTTTCATCTATATGGACTCTCAGCGCGTTTGCGACCGTTAAGACCGCTTCTTCTGTAGACTCACATGCTTCTGTAGGAATCCCGTGAATTTCTAAACTGTTTTTTTTTTCTCGTATATTGTTCAAGGCTGTCAAGGCTATCCCATAAATTGATGGTTTCTTCTTCTTGTTCCTTGATCTTTGTTTTGGAAGCTCAAGTTCTGATCTCAGTAGCTGGTTTGTTTCACACGTTTTGAGTAAAGATTCTTGAGTCGTTTTAACTTCGCGGTCCTTCGCTCTTAGGGATGCTCTAAGCTCTTGAAGTTCAGTTTTAACTTGCCCATTTTCAGACAAAATCTTTGCGATTGTAACCTGAATGCTGTCAAGTATTTGCTTTAATCATCCAGACTTTTGTTTGATTCTTCAATTGACGATATCTGCGAGTCTGTTGATTCCCGCCATCGTATTCGTTTGTTTCTGCCATCGAGGGTGGTTTTACCGACTCAGGCGAGCTTCTATATCTGTCTTCTCGTTTCCGTCTTGTATAATTGGCTATTTTACCTTTCTCGGAATTTGACATATCCGCCTGAGCAGATAACGGGAAGGTCAGAAGCATCTCCGAATTTAGCTGCTGTCCGCCATGATGCTCACCCCCAAATAATTATGATTATAGTTATAACAATATGAGCGTGATTTTAAAATAAACAATGCACCATAGCGTTTATGATTTCTATCAGTATTGTTTACTCAAGCCTTGAAATATTTCAGTTAGATCTCCCTTCTGCTTGTTTATTTAAAACAAAGTGTTTTGGGTAGGTGAAGTCAAATCCGCGAGAATATCAGAATGGGAAATCCTGCCACACGAGAACCAGGCTGGCTTAGTCAGGAACGAGAACGTCTTTTTCCAGTCCTTTTCAATTGTCAGTAGCATGAAAAAGGGCCATGTTCTCCATTATGTGTTTATAGAGGATATTATGATGTAAGATAGTGTTTTTTATTATTATTAATCTTATTAGTATTATTTAAACCAGTATAGTGTAACAGTTTTGCCACTATATATATATATATTATATATTTTTGTTATCATTTAGATTAGATTATATTTAAGTGCACGGCATGTCTGAAAACCAGTTTTACTGAGCCGTTTTACCGTGTTTAAATAAATTTAATTGATTGATTGATTGATTGGCGTACGGGAAATTTTTGTCGGGGGGGGGGAGGGGGGGGGGCGGAGGGGGGTAAACATAGTTTACCCGTCATGTTCATTCGTCATGATGATGATGATTCTAGCACTCGCTGACATTTTACTTTTATAACACTGTGAGCGATCCGAGAATGAGCTTCAACATAGTCTGAGTCAAATTCGCTCTTGCATTCTTCGCACTTCACACGGAACCGATAAAATCTTTTACGAGACTTCGATAGACCAGATACCAACCACACATAATGTCCTAATAAGCAAGATGGTAGCCAAATGTTATACTTAGTTTCAGTTCAGTACTGTGCGATCTGCATTATTATTTCCAGTACCACAACGAAGTTTTGTCGTTCCATACCTACTCTCACCGTTAGCATATGCTATTAATAGAGCTATCACATGAATGACAAGATCGATTTAGTTTAGAGCTCGGTAAAAAAGTTAGTGAGTCGTGTGAGTTACGGGATAAAAACAATATATTAAGACAATGAATCACAAGATAATTTTAGCCCTTCCCCCGTAAGCCTATGGTGTTAGCGCAGCCACGCTGCTGTTACTATCTTCTTTAGCATGGTTCTCAAGCCTACCACTGAAAACCTTATTTTGATACTTAGTATTATCCGCTTCTGCACCGATGGTAATCTGCGATCAGGTCCAATTTTAGCAGCGCTCCTATTTCCTGATATGTGGTTTATGTGGTCGTTTCGTATTTCCCGCGGGTTACACCGAAGGCAGTCTTTTTAAACTGAAACGACTTTAGGCTAACTCACGCACAATGGCAAAAACCCATTCGGTAGCTCCTGTTTACAGATATGCCGCGCATAACAACTTGCTTTGAAGAGACTATGCATCTCTTTGGACTTGAAGTTAGAGTTGAAGTACTTGTAAGAAATAAATGAAGTTCTGCACATACCAGCAACTCGTAAGGAATGCCACCCTCAGACACAACGGCACAACTGCGATACTGCAGTCTGATGATCGATATCACCAACATTGAGACCATACTTTTCCAGATTGAACTACGTTAAGGTGATCGCGTCTCCAGTATGTGGGATGATCGTCTGCCAAAGATCGGCCTGTATGGTGAACTCTCCACTGGTAAGCGACACAGAGGAACACTGAGGAAGCCCTTCAAAGACTTACTAAAGAAGTCCCTCCCACTCTGCAACACTGACCACCGCCAGTTTGAAACCCTAGCTGCAGATCGTGATACATGGAGACAAACAACGCCATAGAAGAGCAAGTGACAAAGAAGAAAAAACCCAACTCCGGCGTTCACCATCCACCAGACATTCGACTGCAGTCGCCGTGGTAAATCTTATCTATCACGGATGGACAGTCACCAGCGTGCCTTCATCAGACGTGGACAACAACAACGGCCTTCTTACATTTTCGTTCAAGAAGCCAAGTCAAAACAGTAAAACGACGTCTTCCACTTTTCCGGACAGTGCGAGTTTTGCTTTCCTCTTCTATCTAAAAAAGTTTATGATTACAAAAGAGTTACATTTAGGAGTCTTTTGAATGGAAGAAAATAAACAAATCCAAATGAAAATGTCGAAACATGTGCTCTTGTATTTTTACATGTAGGTTTGATAATGTTCATTCAGTAATGTTTGGTGTTCTCGTCTTTTTATACAGAAATGACATATTTTCAGTGAAAGGTGAAAATGATCAACGTTACAATCATGGACAAAAATTTCTTTTGCACGATGACAATGCTTTCATTATTATTCGTGTTAATGTGGAGGAACATGGAAGGTGTCCTTGCGTCACAAGGTGAGCAAATATATAGTTCAGCTCTTTTGGACAAAATGATCACGTGGTCATATATTACTTCAATTTCTCTTAAGAATGCAAGTGTTTATTTTCACGCTAATTGAACATGTATTACCGAGAAAACGTTATACAGGTTTTAAAGATGTGTTATACACAGTAAAAATGACATTATCGTTAATCGTTACAGAGTTTTAACTGTTAAAAAATGTTTTTTTTTCTTAATTAGCTTCACCCGTGGTAACATTATTGGATCCAGGTCCTGTTGTGCGTGCATTACCAGGCCTCAGATTTTCATGTTCAGCCAACGGACAGCCTCCCATATACACCGCTCTGACGAGGAACTCTACAGTGTTGGTAAACACAACCGGCACTGCAAGCATAAAGATATACGAAGAAGGAAACTACAGCTGTGTGGCCACTAGCATTAATGGGAAAGACGCAAAAGAATTTTCAGTTATATTTATTGGTAAGACTTTGATCTAAACGCCAAGTTACAAAATATATATATATTTTTTTTTTTGCAGTGTTCGAGTTTTATTAGCCGACAGCATTTTTGGACCGTTTTTTTTTTCTAGAAAAAGAGGCACAAAACCAGCAAAAAACATACAGGGCAATATTTACCACATTTTTTTTTTATATAGGTACATCGCTTACATTACAGACTTACACTAATTACATCACTTGCTTACACATCACTTACATTAAATTGCTACTTAAACTACTTACATCATTTACTTACACTAAATTACATCACTTACTCACACTAATTAAAACGCATACTTACACTACTTTATTTTAATGCTGATGACTACTAATATTGACTAACAGGCGGCAAAACAGTACATTAAACTTAAGATCTAATCGGGGATTCGTATCCAGAAGGAGAAACATTTTTTGACAGAGAGATATTTAATGTATGTTTTCATGCTTATATTTTGAAAAGAGCTTGGTGATAAATTCGTGAAGTGAGGTGGCTTTGCTATTTAATTTACAACAATATATGTAATGGCGCATATATAAGGTGGTGTAGTTAAATTTGTTTTTTAATCCTTCTGCATAGGAGCTTGAGATGATACCGAATAAAATTTCCTGTAAAGTAGGGGAGATCTGACACGATTTTGCTTCATTAAACCATTGGACAACCTTTTGCACAAAGGACTTAGTAAAAACGCATTCAATAAAAGTGTGCTCAATAGAGTCTTCATCTCCACAATATAAACATTCATCATCAGCCGTAATACCAAATTTACATAGTTCTTTTTTAGTGACTACAATTCTATGTATGAATTTAAATTGAAATTCTTTTAGCTTAACTTCCTTGCAGACATGTCTCTGGGACTTAAAAATACCACTCCATGAATCTTTACTTATGGATAGATTTTTACTCCATCTTTTGGGACCGGTTTGGGTTTCCGTGTGAATTTTATCATTAAGCAATTTATAAAAGTCCCTCGATCTAGCCTTACCTAAATTGATTTGAACAGTATTATTGAGATGAAAGATAATATCCCCTCCGGTGAAAAAGCATTTATTAAAGGAGTCAGACATTTTGGCTTTGGTCAACAGCAATTTCGGTATAGCGCTAATAATTTGATAGTATTGTAGAAAGTTAGTTTTGCATGAATGCCAAGTTACAAAATATACCATTAATCAAAATTCGAATTGCATTTGCTCCTGAAATGGGTTATTCGTTTTCAAAGTTATCACGATAAGTCATTGTCAGGGTATGATTACCTGATATGATGAACATGTATTTCTTGCAACACTGTATACTGTAGTACTGTAACACATCAAATGAGATCCCACATGCATATGTCGGACCTGTTTCTACCACTCATTATACATTGGTTGGAGTTCAAACGACGCCAAAAACGTTTAAATTGGAACGTAGCATACTCTCCCCATAATGTTGACAGAAACAAAAAAACACTGTTGGGGAATTCGCCGTATTTGATAATTATTTCATATATTTCTTTGGAACATTTAAACCGTCTCAAAATGATTACTACAAGCCATACAAGTCAGAGCATGCGATATTTAAGAAGAGAATGGGGTTAGTTTCTAGAGAAACTGTGGTGCTGCGTCGGTGGGGGGATGAAACACGAGAATTTAGTTTTATCGACTGAGTCGATAAGGTAAATTGACCACCGTAAAAAGATTCAAATAGCTGACGTTTCGAGCGCTAGCCCTTCGTCGGAGCGAATCAAGGAATTGTGGGTAGTGTGTGGTTTTA
Organism: Dendrophyllia cribrosa; assembly: GCA_024195265.1. Taxonomy (NCBI): domain Eukaryota; kingdom Metazoa; phylum Cnidaria; class Anthozoa; order Scleractinia; family Dendrophylliidae; genus Dendrophyllia; species Dendrophyllia cribrosa. The sequence goes on along the minus strand of JAJLRJ010000014.1, from coordinate 24,918,219 downwards.
TATAGTAAGCGGTGGAGCTACGCTATTGGTGGAAATTTGGTGACGTGAAAAACAAATGTAGATTAGTTGAATGAAAAGCGTTCGTTGATTCCGTGGGGTTTGAGAGTGCCGATTTGAAAGATGATTTTTTGTTCTAGGTTTTTACGGCTTTCTGTGTTACCCTGGTGTAGGGAAAGGCCGCAGATTGTCATGTGTTGTTTAGAATGGTTAGTAAGATTAAAATGGCGCGCGACTGGTTTGGATGCGTCTTTGTCATTTTTTTCAACGTCTCGGAGATGTTCTCGAAAACGGTCGCCCAGTCTCCTCCCTGTTTCGCCAATGTATATCTTTTTGCAAAAAGTACATGTAATGCAGTAGATAACATTTACGGAGGTGCATGTAAAATGATCAGTGATTTTAATAGATCGTTTGGGTCCTGTTATTTTGTCCGCGTTGTGAATGAAAGGACAAGTGTTACATCGTGTGCGTGTGCATTTGAAAGTTCCCGGTACATCGTCAGATTTCAGTGCGCTCGTAACTAGAAAGTTGCCTATGTTTTTGTCACGTTTGAATGAAATTAGTGGGGGTTGTGAAAAAATTCTGCCAGTTTCGGGGTCGTTTTGGAGTAATTTGAAATTTTTTAAAAAAAATAACAGGACCCAAACGATCTATTAAAATCACTGATCGTTTTACATGCACCTCCGTAAATGTTATCTACTGCATTACATGTACTTTTTGCAAAAAGATATACATTGGCGAAACAGGGAGGAGACTGGGCGACCGTTTTCGAGAACATCTCCGAGACGTTGAAAAAAATGACAAAGACGCATCCAAACCAGTCGCGCGCCATTTTAATCTTACTAACCATTCTAAACAACACATGACAATCTGCGGCCTTTCCCTACACCAGGGTAACACAGAAAGCCGTAAAAACCTAGAACAAAAAATCATCTTTCAAATCGGCACTCTCAAACCCCACGGAATCAACGAACGCTTTTCATTCAACTAATCTACATTTGTTTTTCACGTCACCAAATTTCCACCAATAGCGTAGCTCCACCGCTTACTATATAAAACCACACACTACCCACAATTCCTTGATTCGCTCCGACGAAGGGCTAGCGCTCGAAACGTCAGCTATTTGAATCTTTTTACGGTGGTCAATTTACCTTATCGACTCAGTCGATATTTAAGAAGCTTTAGGCAAATACCTTATGGGACTAAAAAACCCTCTCAACTAATAGAATGATATCATATCGGCCATAAATTTGACCAAAAGAAGCAGAATGTTGGATTATATAAGGCAATTGTTGCGGAAGAAACAACCATGTGCTTTCCGAAATTCTGGTACAATAGCACTTTGGTTACTTATTGAGGATTAATGTTTACTCTGTTTTCCCCCGGAAGAGTATTTTTTTCATATATCAATTGAAGTCAAGTATACTATGTTTAATCTTTGATAATAGTTGTTATTTGATTTATTTCCTGTTTAGATTGCAGGATGAATGGTTGTTCGGGATGGTCAAGTTACATTCGAAAAAAAAATTATTTTGATTGCTGGGATAGAGATGGAATAGCACTTGTCAATTTCAGTCAATGCGCTCCTTCGATCACTGAATACCTGTAAGGTTGCCTTTTCATATTACTTGCGGAGGAATCTCATTAAAGTGAAAAGTTTTTATTTCAATCTCTCGACATCTAAAAAAGTCATTACAATAGAATCACTCTTCTTGATCCTTTGATTACTTGTCAGGTTCAGCCATATTTCTGTAACGCCGAGTTCGATCCTTCCTGCACCCCCTCCTTCCCCTCTCTCTACCTTCTCGTCCTCGTCCTACTCCCCCTCCTTTTTCCACCTTCTCCTCCTCCTCCTCCTCCCCTCCTCCTTCCTCCACCTTCTCGTCCTTATCCTTCTCCTCCTCCTCCTCCCTCCTTCTCTTCTTCCTCCACCAACATAATTCAATTTTTTTCAGATATCTCTCACTACAGTGTAAAAGACTGCAACTTATATCATTGAATAAAAGGTCAACACAATAAATTTGAGGTGGTGGTGGAGAATGTATAGATGATTTGCTCGCTGCCAAGCGGCTGTTCAGCAAATGTGGCAAGTGTCTTAAGTTTGCCGACGATGCTTGTTTCTCAAAATGTACTCGGTACTGATTTAAAGCGAAATGGAAAAATGATTAGTCGAAACTATTTTCATGAGCAGTCTTTGTGTACTTGCAACAAAAGCTGTCGATATTTTAATAGTAATCTTTAAAATCCCGTTCAAATTTAGGGATAACAAAAAGGAATTGGAATTTTCGTTTCAATTCTTACAAGCACTGGTCTCGTGGGACGTTGATTAACTGTAAATTTAATTTACTTTCTCCTGCCGAAACTTAACTAACCTCACACGCGTTAAATATGGATTCTAGTCATAATAAATTGGGTCAATATAGCAGTGTTAATTTTTAGACAATTCTTTTTTTTCACAGCTTACTCAATTCGAACAAAATCAAGGATCTCCCCGACAGAGTTTTTGCATACTTGCCAAGTCTATTGGAGCTGTAAGTAAATAAAGAAACGAAACTGAATTAAACATTACACTGTTAGCAAAACCACACTCATTGAATTGCTTTCTATAGTGTATTTAACTCAAGTATACCTTAGTATAACCCTCGGCAACACATCAACACTACTCTAAAACATATTTTTGTTCTATGCCCAGACGTTCAAGTCTTTTGGGAAACTTTCTGCAACTGGTGGAACGTAAAGAATGACGATTTTATCGTTTTAAATGAGCATATTATCATTTACGGCTACACAAATAACTTCAGAAAATACCTTGGTTTAAACCTCTGCTTAATAATCGCCAAATATTACATTTACTACGCTTCTAAAGAGAAAGATCCCTACTACTTTGAAGCTTTCCTTGTCTTTCTAAAGAGCAAATTATCCATCGAGAAAAGCAAAGCCAAATCGCAAATTAATTCTTAAATAACTATTTCCTTGCTTTCGTTCATGTGAGCATTCGAATCTATTTAGACGGACACTCTAAAAAATAAATGTTATTTAAAATTTTGATCGAAAAGTATTTGTAAAAAAAAAAAAGTATTGTAGCTGTAAGTGTAACTGTGATGTAACTAGTTTATGTAACTTAATTAGGAGTAACTAATTTAGTGTAACTTAATTAGGTGTAACTAATTTAGTGTAACTATGTTGTAATTATCTTTGTAACCTACTAACAAGGTTATTATACAATATTTCTGTAAGTAACTGTCTTGTAGAAAATAATAAAACTAAAAAAAAAAAAAAAAAAAAAAAAAAAACATCAACACTACTCTCATACCGACGTGCACCTAGTTGGCCGGAACGTTCCCTATGCAACTATTTGGAAGAGTTCACCAATGAATTGAAAGAGAAACTTCCACGAAGTATACATATTTCGTAAGGTAAGTTCGGCAAGGCCTTTGATCGGAAGCATGGTGATGACGTCATCCAAATGACAGGTATGGCATGCGCTTGCTGATTGGTCCATTCCGGTAACATGGTTACCAACTGAACCGCTGCCCCTTACGACTAGTAACTCGTATGTCTGTAGCAACAGCTTTGGCATTAATGCCTTGCTCACTCTTTTAATGTGTCCTTTCGCTCGCGCACACTAGTACAGAGTACACCTGTGCCCGAGGCGAACGAAATTTCAAAACGAGCGAAATGTACCTAGAAATTTCGAATATCCCACAGATGCGTGAACCTTCGCAAGAAGTGGAATCAATAGTCTCGAAATTTCGACGAACCTTCGTCGAAACTGTAACGGAAAGGAAGCAATGGCTTCTGAGAAAGTTCGTCGAAATTTCGTTTCGAGCAAAATGTGGTTAATTTTAATAAAAAAGTCCCGAAAAAAGCATAACTTTTGCACCGTAAAACGGAAAATAAGAAAGTTGCAAAAGAGAACATTAGACGTTTGCAAGTTAGAGAGCATTAGAAGCTTGCTAAAGGGAATATTTCCATTTTTTTTGGAACTGAAAAGTGACACATCAAGATTGCCACAGTGCCATCCCAAAAAGCGCAAAGTTGTAACATTAATTTTCGTTATTCCTGATACCTTTTAGAAAATTGTCTAAAAATGCTATTGAAATTCTACCTGAGGACGTGTTTGCTAAGCTGATGAAACTGATACGACTGTAAGTAAAAATAAGTATACTAAAAAAATGAAGCGCTTATGTGAATGTTTTCAATAATATAAGTTTAATTATGACTCGTAAAAACGACTGAAGTTGTCAATCAGTCAATCTTATGGCTGACAAATACAGCCTGAATGGGTCAATAAAGCAGTGTTTACTTTTTAGACAATTCTTTTTTTTTTTCACAGCTTACTTAATTCGAACAAAATCAAGGTTCTTCCCGACAGAGTTTTTGCATACTTGCCAAGTCTATTAGAGCTGTAAGTAAATAAAGAAATATATAAACAAACGAAACTGAATCAAACATCGCGCTATTAGCAAAACGACACTCATTGAATTGCTTTCTATAGTGTATTTAACGCAAGTATACCTTATCATAACCCATGACAACACAACGCTATTCTATGATTGGTTAAATCCAATACCGACGTGCACCTAGTTGGCCGGAATTTTCCCCATGCAACTATTTGGAAGAGTTCACCAATGAAATAAAAGAGAAATTTCCATGAAGTATGTATATTTGGTAAAATAAGTTGGGTAAGGCCTTTGATCGAAGGGTTTGTCCGGGTATTTTGGTCTAGAAAGCGATCGCATTCTTCTGAAAAGTAGGACCAGTTGTAAGTTTTCTCGTCAGCCATAAGATCGAACAAGAACTTGAGTTGCGTGGGCCTAAGTCACCGATTTTGAACCAACAGTGTGTTGTTTACAAATTTGAATGTGAACTATTTTCATCAACAGCCTTTTTATACTTGCTCTAAGCTACTGATTGTGAACCAACAGTGTGTTGTTTCCAAATTTGAATGTGACCTGCGTGATACGGGTTATGTTGGATTCACACGCCGGCACTTACATCAAGGCGTCGAAGAACATAAATATCCATCGTCCTCCATTGGCAAGCATTTTCGTGACTGTCGAACTGCTAAAGATCTCAGCGAGCATTTTACCGTTTTAAAGAGGTGTAAGAAATTTTGTTTGAAATGATTCTTATCAAGGAACTGAGACCTAGTCTCAATGTACAATCTGATTCAATTGGTGCTAAGGTTTTTACTTAATTGTCATGTTTTTGCATTACTTTCATTGTTATTTTATATTTTACACCTGTTAACATGTTTTTACAGCTATTGTATATATATATATATATATATATATATATATATATATATAAACTGAAGAAATGTTTGAAAGAAAATTTGCCCTGAGTGGGATTTGAACCCACGTCCTCCTGCATACTAGTTAGGCGTGATAACCACTACACCAAATCAGGTCAACCATGCTGGCGACATGGCAATCGAAGAGGTGATTTATGTGATTCCGGACGTGGGCCTCCCGGAATTTTTTCTTTCAAGGCGACAGGGTAGGGGAAGTCATTTCGCCGGTTAAAGAACTTTATGTGTTTGCTACCTTCTGCGTATAACCTTTTCTCTACCTTCTAAAAACATGACAAAATATTTCCTCGTGTACGCGCGTGATTCAGAAGTAACAAAGTACAGACACATTTGACATGTTATTTTGAAAACACTAGGTATGATCTGACGATTGAATCTCCCAACAGAGAATTTGGCGCAAAACAGTTCTGCAAATGGCGCTGTAACTGTTATTGGCTTACTAATAAATACGTTTTAGTAAGCCAATAACAGTTCTGCAAATGGCGCTGTAACTGTTATTGGCTTACTAAAACGTACTTATTAAAAAAAAAAGATTTTAATCATTAAAATAATTTTAATGATTTTAACCATTTAGAATAGAGCGAGTGATTTCCAAAAGTACATATTTCACAAAATTGCCTTATATCCAGCAGGAAATGACCTAAAGAAGGAGATGAGCATAGCGCTGAGTATCTAAGACTGTTGTCTTTTAAACAAATCCGTGTCTGTAAATTTCATAACTTGTCAATTCCTCTACATTAAAATGCCCATAACATTTGAACGAAATCAAAAGATAAAAATCGGAGACATCAAGCCATGAGTAGTAAGAAAGTGGTCAGTTGTCATGCTGAATGGATCTACTTTACTGAAGACAAAATGTTTGCTTTCAGTTTTTCACGGTTGCAGAAGGAATGGGCATTAATTTATTTACGTGCCAGGTGGTTGAATAGGCAATCATAGCACGCAAAAGTCATCCACCATTTCTATATATGCTAATTAATTATGTTCAGCAGTATTATAAGACATCATACAAATATAATTTTAAGAAAATTCGATTATTTATATCGTTGCTACCCTTTTTATGTTCCACTTCCTTTGCCATTTCTAAACCCATCGTGAATGCCAAACTACTTTTTCATGATTTTGTTTCATTCTCGCAGATATTTGAATGATAATGCTATTACACATCTACCCAACAATGTATTTACAAACTTGAAAAGTTTAGAAGTACTGTAAGTCAAAAGTACTTAACAACGGAATCTTTACCTAGAAGCTGGAAACATAAGTTACGTACGTGTTAATTTCCCATATATCTACAGTACTCAGCGCCACAATGTTCTTTTAATTTGACTTCATATCACACAGTATTGCAATTAAAAGGAGGGTGCAACCGATGATCGCAACACTGATCCGATCATGATAATTTTAATCCATGGCATCATTCCTTGCACACATTAAATAAGTATATAAACAAATAAATAAAACAACTTTTTTTCTTGACAGTAATAGAATACATTGTCCTTACATTCGAAAATTTGCTGGTAGTTCCGCGGACGTTAGTAAATTGCAGAAGCGGAATTAACAGCCTTGAAATGTCGACGAACCTTCGTCGAAATTGCAAAGAACAAGAAGACATTTCTCCTAACATTTCGACGAGAGCTCGTCAAAATTTCCTTTCGGCCAAAATCTGGATAATTTCCGTCGAAACCTCCCGAAAATAGCGAATTTCATCGAAATTCTTTTGCATTACTTTTATATAGCACTGTAAAATCGAAAATAAGAGAAAACCAAAAAATAACAGAACGTTAGACGTTTGCAATATAGAGAGCATTAGAAGATTGCTAAAGGGAACTTTACTGAAGGTTGCTAAAGGTAACATTTGCTTTTTGGACCTGATTCAATGCTAGATTGCCACAATGCTATCCTAAAAATAGGTCACGTGGTAACATTTACGTTATTCTTGATACTTGTTAGAGATTTGAAATCAAATGCTATTGCATTTTTACCTGAGGACGTGTTTACTAAGCTGAACAAACTATCACGACTGTAAGTGAAAATAAGTATTCTAAAAATATGAAGCGTTTATGTAAATGTTTTCAGCAACATGAGTTTAATTACCTCCAAAGACTCGTAAAAACGACTGAAGTCGTCAATTAATAGTCATGCATTTAATTATATTATTGTAACATACTCGATTAAATCCCTCCTTTCAGATAAATTATTTATCGTCCCTGTCTTGATCCTTAAAAGGAATAAATTGAATTTTGTTGCATGTTCAGTTCAACATAGTCATACTTTTAGGTTTCGTTTTGGTTTTCTTTCTGCTGACTTTTTTGCTAGAAGCAAGAAGTCTCATATCTTTGGCGTGCTTACAACCGCTTTTAATTCCCAAGCGTATTTGGCGTCGTGTGTTTATCACAAATTTTGGCGATTTGCTGAATCTTCAGGATAGAAACTTGTCATTCCCAACATCTCGAATAAAAGCTTTTTCAGATTTTTATTTTGCTGAGAAGGAGGAGCAAAACCAAACCTTCACCAAAAATCATACCAGCGAAATTATCTGGGAATAAAGACTGAGATCTTACCAGCTTAATCATGGAGCAGTTCTTTCAGTTGAGACTGAACACCCCTATCAATCAAGCTTTCAAACCCTTGATTGGTTCACGGACAAGGGAAGAAGCCATCAAAGTGCTCTCTGAACATTCTGGCAAGGTCGCCGCCTGAAAATAATATTATGATTTGTGAAATGAATGTGACAACAAAATTGGTGAAGGTAAAAGGCACTTATTATCAATATAATATAGGCCAAATAAGAAAATGCCTTCCAGAAAACACGCGTGAGTGGCGGGCGATATTGAATTTGACGGGCTGCAAACGCATTTACGGCCCTGTTTCTGTTAAACATTTTTTTCTTATTAAATGAATTTGTACGATTTGGCCTTGTGTATTGATAATAATGATAATCACATGACTTTTGTCGGGCATATAGTTTATTTGTGTCCCTCGTAGCATCATTTGCACCCTCGCTCCGCTCGGGCGCAAATGATGCTACTCGGGCCACAAATAAACTATATGCCCTCCAAAAGTCATGTGATTGTCCTATTGGCATGGCTTGTAGTTATTTGTGTCGTCACGCAACGCTCCTACCCCTCTAACGACCGCTTAAACCTGGACCGTATTCCTTTACCTTTTTGTTTCAAAAGCGGCAGACATCAATGCATGTCTTTGCGCGTATTAAGACTTCTGGTTTTGGCATACATCCCTGGTGATCTCAGTTATTCCAGAGTCAATGGTCAATTGTGGCTCCTTGATCATGCTAGCAATAGATGGAATTTGTATTTTTTGAAAACCTTCAAGTGATTATTCGTGGGCCTGCTAAGTCTGAGAACTGAAATAATTGTGTGTGTGCCGTTGCACGATACTTGCATTATTTAATCGAAGTCATTTCGCCGATTAAAGGACTCCATGTGCCTGCTACCTTCTACGTATAACTTTTCTCTACTTTCTAAAAACATGACAAAAACATTCCTCGTGTACGCGCGTGATTCAGAAGCAACAAAGTACAGACACATTTGACATGTTACTATGTCGTAGCGTGGGGCCACGAAGGTTCGATTTTCCAGCGGTTTCGTACGCCCGCGTTCCTTCGGGAGGAGGATCTGAAAAACGGACTCCCTCAAACGGCTGAAAATCGAGCCTAGGGGCCACGTGGATCACTGATAAAACACCAGGTGTGATTGGACGATTGAATCTCCCGACAGAGAATATGGCGCGAAACATTTTTATTAATGGCACTGTAACTATGATTGGCTAAAATCTCGAAAGCAACGCCAGGAAACTATATATTTTCTAAAAGCTTAATAATTGAAGATTACAAAAACGTATTTATTTAAAAAAATGATTAATGATTTTAATGATTTTAATCGCTTAGAATATAGCGAGTGATTTCCAAAAGTACATATTTCCCAAAATTGCCTTCTACACAACAGGTAATGATCTAAAGAAGGAGATGAGTATCGCGCTGGGTACCTAGGACCTTTGTGTAAAATTCCGTGTCTAGAAATTTCATAACTCGTCTGGTTCGTTATCTTCATTCAAAAGACATCAATTCCTCTACATTTAAGTGCCCATAAAAAATCCATTATTTCTATATATGCTAATCGAACATTTTCAACAGTATTATAAGACATCATAAAAATATAATTTTGAGAAAATTCGATTATTTCATATTATGGCTACCATTTTTCATATTCCACTTCCTTTGACATTTCTAAACCCATCGAGAATGTCAAACTACTTTTCATGTTTGTTTTTTCATTCTCGCAGATATTTGACTGATAATGCTATCACACATCTACCCAACAATGTATTTATAAACTTGAAAAGTTTAGAATTACTGTAAGTCAAAAGTACAACGGAATCTTCACCTAGATCACAAGCTACAAACATGAGTTACATGTTAATTTCCCATATACTGTATCTACAGTACTCAGCGCCACGACGGTCCGGCTTTTAATATGACTTCATATCACACAGCATTGGAAATAAAAGGAGGGAGGGTCAATAATTCCACAATTTATAATTATAATTATAAATTATAAATAATTTATAATTTATAATTTATAATTTATAATTTATAATTTATAATTTATAATTTATAATTTATAATTTATAATTTATAATTTATAATTTATAATTTATAATTTATAATTTATAATTTATAATTTATAATTTATAATTTATAATTTATAATTTATAATTTATAATTAATAATTTATAATTTATAATTTATAATTTATAATTTATAATTTATAATTTATAATTTATAATTTATAATTTATAATTTATAATTTATAATTTATAATTTATAATTTATAAAAAGTTAATTAATAATTAATTAATAATTATTGATGTTTAAAAATATTTGCTCATGATATCACTGATGATTTACACGATTAACTACAATTTGTCTACGATTGAATTTTTTATGTGCGAGATGTTCAGAGAAAGGTGCAACTGACGATCGCAACATCTGATCATTATAAATATAATCCATGGCATTATTCCTCGCACACATTAAATAAATACATATATAAACAAATAATTTAAAAACTTTCATTACTGACAGTTATAGAATACATTGTCCTTACATTGGAAAATTTGCTGTTTGTTCCGAGGTTCATGAAGTAAATTGCAGAGTATTACTTGCGTCTTATTAGACTGTAATTAACAACAAAAAACACCACAGTTAACCAAAAAACATCCATAAGGAATAAAAAAAATCCACCCAAAAATACTATCTCATCCCCCATTCGCATGTTTCATCTTTAAATTCCAACCTCTAACATGTAAACGACCACGTGTTTACCAGCCTGCTCTGTGAATTGATAACGATTACAATTTTCGCCATAGTATTTATCTCTGAGCCACGCCTGGTAATGTATTTTTTTTTTAAATTTCACTTGGAAAATAAACAAATTACTTAACTTCCTTATGATGTGTTTGCTAAGCTGACAAATCTGGACTATTTTCTAAAAGCTTAGAAATTAAAGATTGCAAAAACGTATATATATATATATATATATATATATATATATATATATATATGTATGAAAAAAAGGGATTTTAATCATTACCGTTTTTAATCGTTTAGAATATAGCGAGTGATTTCCAAAAGAACATATTTCATAAAATTGCCTTCTATCCATCAGGAAATAATCTAAAGAAGAAGAAGAGCATCGCGCCGGGTATCTAAATCCATGTCTGGAAATTTCATTACCCGTTTGGTTTGTTTTCCGCATATAAATAAATTTTCAACTTCGAAAGATATCATTTCCTCTGAATTTACGTACCCATAACATTTAAACGAAATCAAAAGATAAAAATCGGAGACATATCAAGCCATGAGTGGAAAGAAAGTGGTCAGTTGTCATGCTGAATGGATCTACTTTATTGTCGACAAATGTTTGCTGTCATTTTTTCACGACTGCAGAAGGAATGGGCATTAATTTATTTGCGTGCCAAGCGGTCGAATAGGTAATCATAGCATGTAAAAAAATCCGCCATTTCTATATATGCTAATTAATATTTTTCAACGGTTTTTAAGACATCATAAAAGTATAATTTTAATGAAATTCGATTACTTCATTTCGTGGCTACCCGTTTTCTATTCCACTTCTTTTGCTATTCCAAACCCATCGTAAATGCCAAACTACATTTTTATGATTTTTTTTTCATTCTTGCAGATATTTGAATGATAATGCTATTAAACATCTACCCAACAAAATATTTTCAAACTTAAAAAGTTTAACAGAACTGTAAGTCAATAGTACAACGGAATCTTTACCTAGATCACCAGCTGGAAACATAAGTTACATGTTAATTTCCCATACATGTACAAGACTCAGCGCCACGTTCCACCTCAATCGATGTTTATTGAATATGACTTCATATCCAACAGCATTGCAAATAAAAGGAGGGAGGGTAATTATACTACAAATTTTGATTTTGTGAAGGATTTCCTGTAATATTTTAAACACGAGGAAGGGTGTTTCATCAGGATATCCAAACACCAAGAAAAGGGTTGAAAAGCCGATTTTTTTAAACCCACTTCAAGGTGTTTGGATACCTGATGAAACTGACCATTATATACGGAGAAAATGAAGAAATAACCTCGCCAAAATCTATGCAAAAACCTCCTTCACGGTAGTAATTTGCTTTGTGTTCTCGTCATGAATTAGTTATGAGTTTTAGAACATTATATCTCTGATGATTTAAACGATTAACTAGGATTTGTCTACAACTGAATTTTTATGTTCTAGATGTCCAGTGAGAATTCTAACTGATGATCGTAACATCTGATCATGATAAATTTCATCCATGGCATTATTCCTCGCACACATTAAATAAATAAATAAATATATTAACAAATAAATAAAACAATTTTTATTCTTGACGGTAAAATAAATAGAATACATTGACCTTACATTCGAAAATTTTCTGGTAGTTCCGAGGTTAGTAAATTGCAGAGCATCCTTTGCGCCTTATCAGAGTGTAATTACTCATGCGTGTAGTGGCGTGAGTAAAGGTTTGCTTTCCGTTTTTATCTCGTTAATGCGCGCAAGCGCAAACGAGATGTAGTGTATGGGTATAGATATAGAAATGATAAATAATGGCACCAAAGGATATGATTCACTGGTTTCAAGAAGGGTGTCGCACACCACCACTAAAATTTTTGGGGAGTACCCCCGGACTTATTGTTAATTTCCCCAGGGTATTGGCATGTCATGATTTTATTAACCTTTCATATCTCACGTTACCGATCAAGCAAAGGAAAACGCATGGAAACGTTCAAATGCGTTTTTAAGTGGAGACGGGTTGATCTTCAAAGGCACCATCGATAAAATTTGTCGCAGGTAAAAAGTGACAAAATCGATTAAATAAAGAAATTTGTGTTTTTCTTGTCAATCATTTGTCGTAAACTAGCGCTTCCATTAGTAGCGTATATTGCAGGCCAAATTCATTGTAATATTAAGGAGACTTTGCTTATTCAAGAACCATGAAAACACTTTTATTCCCACGCACCTCCAAAAAGCTACTACACCTTAAGACATTAGCTCTTACGTCTTTAGAATGTTCAGTTATGCCGTCATTTGTTTGCTAACTCAAAAAATAAAAACGCTACAGTTCCTTTGTCTTTGTTTAAAGATAACTGCTTTCCCCTTAATTTGCTCTTCAAATTAACCTTACCTTGTTTCGCATTAACGAGATGCGGTTAGAGCCCTTTAATCCTTCGTGTCACGATTGTTATTTAACGTCCGGTTACATGGCTTCCTTGTGGTACAGCCTTCATTTATAAAACATCCAAGCAACAGCGTGGTTTGCAGGAACGATGACTGAATGAAAGAAGTAACTCTTTTCCATGTCGGACATCTTCTTATCTTGTTTGCTTTCAGATATATAGCTTCTTTTCAAAATATACGATGAATGTTTGTTACGCATGCGCATAAAATTCGTTTTGCGATATGTTGGGCCAACTGCCGTGGAAGTCTTTCTGTGAATGTAAACGTTGTTCCTATTTTATAGTAAAGAACTTGAGGCCAATCAGTTAGATTGTTTTTCTTTAGAATATTTTAGAAGCTCATGGTTAAAAATGACAAATTAACATTGGCATGCAGGAGCCCACATGGGCTCCTGACATTAGCTTTTATATTTATCTGGTACGGTCTTTGGGCTAAAAGGGGTTTCTTGGGAATTTCTATTGTATTTTTACTAAAAATATACCATAAAAGTTGGTTACACATGCGCATGAATGTGGGCTACTTGGAGCCTCTTGTTAGCAACAAAAACAAAACACCAATGTTAACCAAAAAACATCCATAAGGGAATAAAAAAACTCCATCCAAAAATCTCATCTCATCACCCACTCGCATGTTTCATCTTTATATTCCAACCTCTAACATGTAAACGACGACGCGTTTTTCAGCCTACTCTGTGAATCGATAAACATTTGTTAAAAGTTAACGGTTACAATTTTCTCTATAGTATTTATCTCAGCGCCACGCCTTGTAACTTAATTATTTTTTAATTCATGTATTTGTTATTATTTTCTAGTGACTTGGAAAATAACCAAATTACTGAAGTACCTCATGATGTGTTTGCTAAGCTGACAAATCTGGAACTGCTGTACGTTATAAGCAACAAGAATGTACAACTAGGCTACATTTCTAAACAATTTAATGATATACGAGATATCATGTCATAAGTAGCATGAGGTCAAACCATTTTTTCGTAAAATACGTATTTTTCACCTTTTTTCGGTGAATAACATATAAAAAGCTACCTAAAGCAGCAAAATGTTTAGTTGTATGATATTTTACAACTTAAGCAAAATATATTTGTAATTTTCGCATTTTCCCGATAAATTTGAATTTTTAGTAAAATCCAAAATGGTGGTCATCTTGGCGGCCATTTTGGATGACGTCACTAACCCACAGCAGCGTCATAACCCATAATGTATACTTCATCTTGCAGAGAACATTACTTACTATCCATTAGAGATAAAATAATTCGGAAATGTTGTAACACCGCAAAAATTCAAGGGAGGGGTTGAAACCACCCTCTCCCTTTGTGTCACGGTGAGGGTTATAAGTTGGCGTGTACATGAACGTCCGAGGGTTAGACAGTATCCTTGTTTTATTATCACATAAAAAATAATGCAGATGATTTGCTTTTAAAAGGCTTGCTACAATAGTTTACCGCGCGTCAATGGTAACATAACAGGCTGAATAATAGTCTGCGTGTAGATGTCTCCCATTTCCATGGCTTCGCGCGGAAAAAGACGTATGCGTTGATGCTGTTGCTAATCGTGTTCCACTATCCTGCTGTAAGACTTGAGTTCTTCCCAAGACAGTCCGACGGAAATTTGCATGATCGTCCGTGTCATTTGAGGTCTTTTATGATATAATATATAGAATCGCTCCAACAGCTTGAACATTGTTTGGACCAAAATAAAACAGGATGCTTTTGGTCAACTCCATGTTACATGGTTCCTTTGTTATATGCACGAGCATTTTGTATTAAAGGAAATTGTTTGTCATAGAAAACAAATTGTATGCTTTTGATGTAATAGATCTCCTAAGCTAGTAACTGATGGAATGCCTAATTAGCTGCTTAAAGAATACGCTGATATTCTCGCACATCATGTTTGCTCAGTGCTAAAAAAGCACACGCAAAGAACCGAAACTTCCATCGTTATGGAAGGTCACAGACGTCTATCCATTTCCAAAACAGAAACCTGTCACTGACGTTAACAAACATTTGAGACCAATGTCATTGACTTCAGGTCTTTTTAACGTTGTGGTGTTGTTTCATCATCTGTTGGCTCACTTGTCTTAGAACCCCTTGTTCCAGACCAGTTTGGTGCCATCCCTAATTTATCCACTGCGCTTGTGCTGATGTCTATAATTCATCAGTGGGATCAAACCATAGACTCCACTGGTTGTGCGACGAGAGTCTTGCTTTTCGACTAATATCAACCCAAGTTACTTGTGGGTAAGATCTATACTGAAGCTAATCCATCCCTCGTGGCGTTTCACGCTTGGTTGCTGACTTCTTACAGCCAGGGTGCAACGTGTAAAGCTTGCCAGGAGCTGCTTCTTGGTGTGGGGTCACGTGTCAGCAGGGGTTTCCCTGGATGCTAAGCTTGGCCCATGGCTATTCCGTTTAATGATAAACTATCGCAGAGTCCCAAGCACGTAGGAATACGTGGACGATATAACAATCGCCGAGGTTGTACCAAGAGGAGACTGCAGCCCGGAGTGCAAGACGCCGTATGTGAAGTTGAGCGGTGGGTGCTGGAAAACAAGCTGCAACTGAATGCCGATAAGTGTAAAGAACTCATTATTAACTAAAAGCATTTGAGCCCGTTCTAGTTAATAAAAAGGAACTCGCTGTTATACATTATGCTAAGATGTTAGGTGTAACAAACTTGAACAATTTACATATTAATTAAAAATCCAACAAAAGACTGTTCTTTTTAGTATTACACAAACGGGCTAAGGTTCCAAGTACGGTTTCATGTCAGACCGTTTTTATTTGCATTTCTTGCCGTTTATCTCGTATCTGATTGGCAGCCTCAGTTACAATTGACATAGAATCAAAAGTATTTACGGTTTGTGCAGCCTCACAGTAAACCAAATATTCACGTTGTTGACGCCCTGAAAGTTGAAGCAGAGAAGCAAACGGTAAATGTAAAAAATTGCAGGAAATCACTATGAGGTAGAAATGTCCGGTGTTTGCGTTTTAAGTAGACATGGTATTTAATCTCTTTAATTCCAAAATTCACTCGTCCTACGAACTTGCTCAATTTTGGTTGAATTTGGAGATTTTACACCACAGATAATAGAATAACCTATATTTTAGTCACATAACAGTTTTCTATCCGTTTTGCAAGGAACGTAATCGAGAGATTAATCAGGGAGTTCTTCGTATATCCTATATATTTATAAACAGTTAACATTTTTTTTCTTTTTGCAGGAATCAGCATAACATTATAAGAAATCTTAATGCCGCGGGAGTATTTTTTACTGTTTCTAACAGTTTCTAACTGTTTCTAACAGTTTTCTATTCGTTTTGCAGGAATCTCAAGTATAACAATATTACAAACCTACCCAAGGGGGGATTTTCTACCACTACCTCTTTAAAATATCTGTACGTTAAATGATAATCTTGTACAACATATAAATACGTTTGTATCAACTTTATTTGCTCTTTCTATAAAGAGATACACACGAGTAAAAGAAGTAAGAGCAAAGACTAAATTTAGAAAGGATAGAAAACGTAGATATTGTTTGAGATAATGCAAAGCTGGGTATATTTCTTGAGTTCTTGATACTTTTATATGACTGTAAGTTTTATTTCGATTCTAAAAATGATCGTAAACTTCGAGAAGACTTTTCATATTTCACCATGATTTAACCATGATCGAAGTGTATCGTTTATGTCCTTTTTTTAATATTTGTTTTAACTTATCAGGTGATCACAAAACCATCAAATTACCATAGAGTACCGGAAATGGTCAAGAAAAGTTATCATGAGAATTACCAAAAGGAAAACTAAATTTTAAATTCATTTTGTTTGTCTGTTAAAGAATAACTTTTGTGACATTCATTCGTTAATCACTGAAAGATTAACCGGTGTGCGTTTTACTTTATACTGATTAAATATACTGTGAGACAAGAAGAGTGGGTCATAAATGACGTTAAACCGTACTTGGATGCTAAAAAGTAAACAATAACAACAACAACAACAAACAAAAATTATTAGACTTATAAACTTAAATACAGTTGCCCTGCAAATTAGCAAAAACGCTATTCCAGGCAATAAACACCTTAACGTTCATTTTAGTAGCCTACGCTATAGTTTAAGAATGTTGTGATAAGATTTGATGTTGATTCCTTTGATACCTTTGAACAGACTTCTGTCTTGGAACGATATTGCTCAGCTACCTTATGGAATGTTTGCTAATTTGACGAATCTTCAGAGGCTGTAAGTCATAAAAGTGTGCTACATAAACAAAAAATAGATTTTGAGTAGATAGTGAATTTTCGAAAGATCGAATGAAAGTGTAAAGGAGAACGGATTGTGAACAACGAACTTTGTAAAACTCGTTTTGAAGTATATAGAGCAATATATCAGTAGAGAGAGAGAGAGAGAGAGAGAGAGAGAGAGAGAGAGAGAGAGAGAGAGAGAGAGAGAGAGAGAGAGAGAGAGAGAGAGAGAGAGAGAGAAAATGAATGAATGAATGAATGAATAAACTTTATTTAAACACGGTGTTTACATCAGTAACTGAATTAACTGCTTTACAGAAAAGCCGTGTACTAAAAAATTTACTATTCCAATTATACAATAATGATCAGTAACTATATTACACTAACTAGAAGACAGCGAGATTGTTAATCTGTGTTTTAAAAGCGGAGAGAGAGTTTGCAGATCTGATGTTAAATGGAATAGAATTCCATATTTTTGCTCCAACAAAAGAAAAACTACTACCTTTTGCAAATTCAGTATTATATTTAGGTAGGAGTAATCGACTTCCGCTCTCACGAAGTGTATAAACACTATAACTCTTTTCGAAAAGATCAATGAGATAACCTGGGGCTCTTCTATTCATAATTTTATACATCAGGATCGCTATATGCTTTCTTCTAATAGTCTCCAGATCATCCCATCCTAATTCTTTTCGAATATTGGTTGATCTGACATCATAACCCTTACGGGTTATAATTCTGGCCGCTTGATTTTGTAGTTTTTGTAGTCTTGAGGTCAGTGTTTTATTTAAATTGCCCCAAACTACATCACAGTAGTCAAAAAGGGGTTTAATGAGTGACTTGTATATAGTTATGAGAGTGGTTTGGGGAACATACCGACGAGCTTGTTTTAAAGCGGCTAGTCCAGATGAGACGCGTTTACATAGGCTGTCGACATGTTCATCCCAAACTAAACGTTGATCAATCATTACCCCAAGGGATTTTGTGGTCTGAACCCTGTATATTGGCTGGCCACCAATGTTAATATTGGTACTACTGGCTTCAATGTTTGCTAGGTTGAAATCAGAGGCACAATACAGATACTCTGTTTTGAGAACATTCAAACTAAGTTGGTTAGCTAGTAACCAATTTTGAATGTTATTCAAATCGTGGTTAACTTCACTATGAAGACACTTTATTGATCTACAAGAGGTTGTAATGCTAGTATCGTCTGCAAACATTCGTGCAGTCGAGAACTTAAGGCACGCGCGCGGGAAGATCATTTATGTAAATAAGAAAGAGTAGTGGTCCGAGAATCGATCCCTGTGGAACACCACAGGTGATTGTTCGCGGTTGTGAAGCGCTTCCTTCAACCACGCATAATTGTTTCCTATTACTCAGGTAAGATTTGATCCAGTTCAGGGTCAGTCCACTTATACCATATAATTCTAGTTTTTGTAAGAGAATATCATGGGATACAGTATCAAAGGCCTTAGCCAGATCAAGAAATACAACCAAGTTTATGTTCCCTTGGTCAACGTTGAAATACCATTCATTCGTTGCCTCTAATAGCGCAGTTGCTGTAGAATGCAACGAACGAAAACCTGATTGATGCTTAGTTAACAAGTTGTTGCTAGAAAAATAAATATATAGCTGGTCATAAACAGCCCTTTCAAAAAGTTTAGAAACAATCGGTAGAACAGAGATCGGTCGATAATTATTTGGATCAGACTTATCGTCTTTCTTGTATACAGGGAAAACTTTGGCATTTTTGAACTCCGTTGGAAATATACCAGTTTCCAGTGACTTGTTAAAAATTTTACAAAGAGGTTCAGCAATAACAGGAGCTGCAACTTTTAATAGGCTTACAGAAATATTATCAAGCCCAACTGCTTTCTTGGTTGAGAGAGATTTTAGGGTTTCAAGGACAGACTTCACAGAAATTCTTTCAAAACAAAATTTAGTGTTTGTTTTGGACAGGTATTGTGGACAAAAGGACTAATGAACTAGCGTTGCCCGGCTGGAATGTTTTGTTAATGTTATGTGTAACTTGTATCGTATCTACTTCAGATAAGTCTGGACAAAGGGACTAATGAACTAGCGTTGACATTTTGCTTATAAAAAGATTGTCCAGTCGAAGGTGCCAACTCTCTAGTGTTAAAAGAAAAGCATTTAGGTTTTTCTAGTCAGTTTTAGCATAAAAACCAACGTGGACAGAGGGACAAAATTCGTTTTCGGTGAATAATCTTCGGATAGTTTTTTTGGATATAGTTTCGAATATAGACATAGTTTTCGGTGTTGCTTGACAGTCATTGAATATAGGTCCTTCTCGTGGATATTTTCTTGGTAGCAGAGCGAGGTTCTAGCGGTCATGTCAGTGATGAACGGCGAAGTAGCGAACGACGGCGATGAAGAGGCAACTAGCGGCGAAATCGAGGAGCGAATAGAAGACTTTAAGCAGGTCAAAGCTAGAGAGAAATCAGCCTTTACTCGAATAAAGAACAAACTGCTTCGCATGGTAGATGAACAAGATTATCCAAGCCGAAGAGAGATAAAAGAAATGTGTCAGCAACTCAGCGATGCCCAGGAACGTGCCATGGAAACTATGAATCGTCTTTCAACGGAATACGCGCTCCTTAAGGACAGGGAGAAAAGGAAAAAGGTCGGCGAGGAGATGGATAAATTGGAGCTAGAATTTTCGGAAGCGAACGAGAAAGCACAAGAGTATTTAGATGCCCGTAAAGATGAGTTGTCGAGTCTGGCGACCGAAGCGTCAGAGAACACCCGTCGTCGTCGAATTATAGAAAGCGTGGCAAAGAAAAGCGCGGAACAAATTCAAAGGGACGAAACAAAGCGTAAAGAAGAAGTTGATGAGTACAAAGAGACATTACGGGAATTAAATCGTCATTACAAAGAGGCATTCGACTCAGGAGGTCGTGAATCTAGGAAAGAACCGTACGAAGAGCGAACGCTTGGTCGGGATATGTGGAATCAACTTAAGCGAGTTTCCATTCCAGTATTTAACGGCAACAAGAGAGCTTACGAAGGATGGAAAGCAGCGTTCATGGCGTGCGTTGATCAAGCACCGGCCACACCCGAGTACAAATTGCTTCAACTCCGACAGCATTTATCAGGAGAAGCCCTTAAGTTGGTGGAACCTTTAGGACATTCAGCTGCCGCTTACGACGCAGCAGTAGCTCTACTGGAACGCAAATTCGGCGGAGAAAGGCGAAAATTAGCATTGCGTCTCGAGGAGCTGGAAAACATCAAATCCCTTCGTCCGGGAAACGCGGGAGACATCGAAAGATTTGCAGATTTATTGGACGTAACTATCGTAAACCTTAAAGAGGCTAATCGTCACGACGAACTCGGAAAAGGAACATTGTATATTACGCTATGCAAGAAACTGAACGAAGCGATGCTTGCCCAATACCATCGTTGGATTTTTGAGAACCGCCGCTGGGAGTCAGTTGAGACCCTTAAGGAATTCGTCGTACAGGAAGCGGAATTTCAAACAGTAGCATCGGAGACCATTCGAGGAGTAACTTCGTCGAACAAGAGCGTTGATTCAAGACGTAATCGGAGTGAGAAGGCGTTCTTCGGGAATGCTCAGGATTCGGAAACTCAGAAATTTCGCCCTTGCAGAGTGTGCAAAGGACATCACGGAGTTTGGCGTTGTGACAGATTCAAAGAATTGCCAGTTCAAGAAAGATGGGATACCGCAAAACGCTTGAAGCTGTGTTTTCGCTGCCTAGGAGGAGACCACCGCGGTCAAGCGTGTATCAGAAGTAGAGAGTGTGGAATAAACGACTGCAAAGACAATCACAATAGACTCTTGCACGTAAGCAAAGAAAAAGCTCAAGCAGATCAAAGACTTCCGGTTGGGACTGGACCAACAACAGGCACAAACGAGGCAGCTCATGGAATATCAAGCACTAAAAGTGAAACGGAACCTGAAAACGAAAAAGTGCCATTGGTTGTGTTACCCCCTCGGGAACCTGGTGACAAACAAGCAGAGAGATCACACACAACTACAACAGTAGAGGAAACACAATCAAGCTTTCTTGCTCTGCGAACAGTTCCTGTGATTCTTAAAAATCGTAATCGTGCAATCAAAGTGAATGCCTTACTTGACGAAGCTTCAACCAAGACATACATAAATGCTGACGTGGCAAGTGAACTCGGACTTCAAGGAGATTCGCGGAGAGTGACTGTGAACGTTCTGAACGGTCAAACTGAAACGTTTGAGACTATGCCCATTGATGTTGAACTCGAGAGTTTGGACGGCAGCGTGAACAAAACTCTCAGTGCATTCACTACCGAAAAGGTCACAGGAAACTTAGAGGCAATCGATTGGAGAAAGCATGCTAACAAGTGGCCACACCTGAGAGGAATCCAGTTCCCGAAACCTGGACCACAACCCCTGGTGGATATTTTAATAGGAGTTGATCACGTCGATCTGCACTATTCTTTCAAGGATGTCAAAGGAAGACTAGGCGAGCCAGTAGCCAGATTAACCCCCTTAGGATGGACGTGCGTGGGACCTGCCAACACCCAGAGAAGCGGAGACCTGCAGACCAATTTCACACACACTTACTTTGTCAGAGAGCGGCAAGAAAACTCAGACGAGATAAGCGGCTTGCTTCGAAGATTCTGGGAAATCGAAAATTATGGGACATCAACAGAGTTCCACCCGTTGACCATAGACGAGCAAGCTTCTCTAAAGAAACTGGAAGAATCAATTAGACATGTTGATGGCAGATATCAAGTTGCAATTCCCTGGAAGGTCGACGAACCTGCATTACCAAACAATTACGAAATGGCACTGCGCCGACTATTAAGCACTGAAAAGCGGTTGCTGAACAATCCAGAAATAGGCGAGGCCTATACCAACAACATCAACCAGTACCTTGAGAAGGGATACATCCGCAGAGTGGACCGCACAGAGAGGAGCCCCCCAGGGACGTGGTACTTGCCTCACTTCCCGGTTGTAAGGCCAGACCGAACAACGACAAAGACTCGCATCGTATTTGATGCTTCTGCTAAGTTTAAAGGAGTCTCCCTAAACGACGCCATCTACCAAGGTCCAAAGTTACAGAGAGAATTAACAGATGTTCTACTTCGTTTCCGAAAAAACCCCGTGGCATTGATGTGTGATATCGCTGAAATGTATTTATGGATTGAAGTCACCCCCAAAGATCGACCATATCAGCGTTTCTTGTGGAGAACATTGAATCAAGAGAGAGCACCGGACGAATACGAGTTCAATCGAGTCGTTTTTGGAATTAACTCCTCACCGTTTCAAGCCCAATTTGTTGCTCAGACGCATGCAGAAAAACACAAAGACGAGTTCCCAATGGCCGCAGAGACAGTGCTGAAATCAACCTATATGGACGACAGTATGGACTCAGTCGCAGACGAGAGTCAAGGCATCAAGCTCTACGAAGAATTAAATCAGCTCTGGTCCAAGGCAGGGATGCAAGCTCATAAGTGGCTATCAAATTCGACCAAGGTGCTCGAAAGAATACCTGCAGAGAGCAGAGCATTAGAAGTCCACCTAGCGAGCGATGGACTACCGATGGTGAAAACACTTGGAGTCACGTGGTTGCCTGGAGAAGACGTTTTCACGTTCAACGCCAACCCTCCGGAGAAAGACTTTCCGTTTACTAAACGGAACTTCCTCAAGAAGATCGCCAAGTTATTTGATCCGGTTGGCTTTTTAGCACCATTTAGTATTCGCGCCAAAATCTTACTTCAAGAAATGTGGACCGCTGGGATGGACTGGGACGACTTATTCCTGGGAGATCTAGCCAGTAAAGCGCGTAAATGGTTCAAAGAATTGGAAGACCTGCCTATTATCAAAGTTCCTCGATGTCTACGTTTAGGACAAGAGGAAGAAATGTTGTCGCAAACATTACATACTTTCGTGGACGCATCACATGACGCCTACGGAGCGGTTGTCTACTCAAGAGCAACCTACAAGAGCGGAGCAATATCTAAAAGGTTTGTGGTCGCAAAGTCAAGAGTAGCACCCCTTGCAGCTACAAGCATTCCACGACTGGAGTTGATGGCCGCAGTTCTAGGATTAAGAATGGCAGAGTCCATTTCAAGAGTTTTGAACGCCAGTTTGGATCAAGCAACTTTCTGGTCGGATAGCATGAATGTACTTTGGTGGATTAGAGGAAGAAGCTGCTCTTTCAAACCTTTCGTAGCAAACCGTGTTGGGGAGATCCAGACTGCAACAGACCCAAAACAGTGGCGATACGTCCCAACCGACAAGAACCCAGCAGACTTACTGACGAGGGGACTAAAACTGTCAGAACTGGTCAAAAACGAGAAATGGTGGACTGGACCGGATTTCCTGGTGCAAGAGGAACCGGAGTGGCCAGTTAACAAAGTAGCCATAGAACAAGAAGCTGCGAAAGTAGAAGTAAAGAAGTCAAATTCAGAATTACCAGAACAAGTCAATGATCGTTATGAAGAGCGAGCAATGATTACTATTAACCAAGAGGACCAATCATGGCGTTTAAACCCCAAACGTTTCTCAGATTGGAAAAGATTTACGAGAGTTCACGCGTGGGTCCATCGTTTCGTGGATAACTGTAGATGTCGCGCGAGACAAAATGGAGAATTAAAGCCAAGTGAAATCGAGGACACAGAGGTTCATGTCATTAGAAGTGCCCAACGAGAAGCCTTTCCTGAAGAGTATTTGGCCCTTCAACGCCAAAAAGAGTTACCGAAGAACAGTAAAATACTTGCTTTACGGCCACGATTGGATGAAGAGGGTCAGATGAGGTGTGACAGTCGACTAAAGTATGCAGAGTTCCTATCTCATGATGCTCGTTTCCCGATAATTCTTCCTCGCAAGCATCAAATCACAAAGTTGATCGTTAAGTACTTTCACGAAGAGGGAAATCATGCAAGTGGAACGAATCAGACGCTAGCAGTACTATCGACTCGATTCTGGTCAGTGTCAGGACGAGAAGAAATTCGAGAATGGGAGAAGGAGTGCAACGAGTGCCGCAGGCGGAAGGCCAAAGCTGCGAAACAAATTATGGCACCCCTTCCACAGATCAGACTTCGGTTATCCCTCCGACCTTTTGCGCAAACAGCTGTGGATTTTGGGGGACCTTTCGTCACAATTCAAGGAAGACGAACTCGAAGACAAAAGCGATATTTGTGCTTATTTACCTGCTTAGCCACAAGGGCGGTTCACCTTGAGATGGCCTTTGGACTTGACACCGACTCGTTCCTAAACGCCTTCTATAGGATGGTTAATCGAAGAGGACTACCTAGAGAGATGTTATCTGACAATGGCACGAACTTTGTCGCGGCCGAGAGAGAATTGCAAGAATTGGTTGAGGCGCTGGATCCAAACAAAATTGCCCAGTCAACAGCAAACAAGGGAGTCGTATGACACTTCAATCCGCCACTAGCCCCACACTTCGGGGGCGTACACGAGACGATGATTAAAGCTGCAAAGCGGGCTGTGAATGCAGTACTGGGCAATGCAGATATAACAGATGAAGAATTGACAACAGCATTCACAGGGGCAGAAGCTTTATTGAATTCAAGACCCCTCACGTACCAATCAGCAAACCCTGAAGATGATATACCACTGACACCAAACCATTTTCTGATTGGTCAAATTGGAGGCCAATTCGCCCCAGAGTCCGTAGACGAGACTAACTATAGTCTCAAGAAAAGATGGAGAAGAGTCCAGGAGCTAGTTAGACATTTCTGGCATCGTTGGCTCAGAGAATGGATCCCAAGTCTCAGCAACAGAAAAAAATGGCTGAAAGAGGAACGAGACCTTCAAACAGGAGATGTCGTGTTAGTCATATCGCCCAACACACCACGCGGGCATTGGCCTCTAGGAAGGGTCGTCGAGGTATATCAAGGAAAAGATCGTCATGTAAGAGTCGCGAAAGTCCAAGTGGGGAAAAGCCAGTTAACCAGACCCATTTCGAAGCTATGTCCGCTGGAGTTACAGTGAGGAAACGTCTGGAGAAAATGGAACAAAAGCAGGACGATGACAACATGAGACGGCGAGGCGCTTGTTAACGAACTTTGGTGACAATGTCATCGACGTCGATTTAGAGGACCTTTTAGGGCTTAGAGACATTCTCCCCTTCTTTCGTGTAGACAAGTTGATATGCTGCGTCATATCAAGGGGAGAGAAATGGACAAAAGGACTAATGAACTAGCGTTGCCCGGCTGGAATGTTTTGTTAATGTTATGTGTAACTTGTATCGTATCTACTTCAGATAAGTCTGGACAAAGGGACTAATGAACTAGCGTTGACATTTTGCTTATAAAAAGATTGTCCAGTCGAAGGTGCCAACTCTCTAGTGTTAAAAGAAAAGCATTTAGGTTTTTCTAGTCAGTTTTAGCATAAAAACCAACGTGGACAGAGGGACAAAATTCGTTTTCGGTGAATAATCTTCGGATAGTTTTTTTGGATATAGTTTCGAATATAGACATAGTTTTCGGTGTTGCTTGACAGTCATTGAATATAGGTCCTTCTCGTGGACATATTGTTTGTACTCGCTCCAATCGTTTGGGTCACCCGAGCGCACAGACTTCTTTTTCAGGCGATTACGATTTATTATCATCTCTTTGAGTTCGGAAGTAAGCCAAGGTGAAGGTTTATGTCGCACTCGTTTTGTTTTCGGTGGAGCGTGTTTGTTAGCAACACTTAAAAATAAATCCTTCCAAAAATTCCACATTTCATTAGGTGAATCCAAAGATTCCATATCTCCCCAAGGTAATCTATGTAATTCATGAATAAACAAGTCTAAATTAAAGTTCTTGAACGACCTTGTGGTAACATATTTGTGTCTATTTTTGCTAGGAACTGCAATTTTACGAACAACATACACAAGGCAGTGGTCGCTAATTCCGCAATCGATCACGCCCTGAGACACAACTCTTGATTCTTCATTAGTAAAAATTAGATCAATGAGTGACTCAGAAGACGCCGTTAGTCTGGTTGGTTTGTTTATAATTTGAGTGAGTTGATAGATTTCGCTAATTGCGATTAATTGACTCAGTTCAGAATTCCGATTTTCAGACAGATAATTACAATTGAAATCCCCGATAACAATAATCTCTTTGTTCTCAAAGTCAAGCGTTTTTAAGAGAGAGAGAGAGAGAGAGAGAGAGAGAGAGAGAGAGAGAGAGAGAGAGAGAGAGAGAGAGAGAGGGAGGGAGAGAGAGAGAGAGAGAGAGAGAGAGAGAGAGAGAGAGAGAGAGAGAGAGAGAGAGAGAGAGAGAGAGAGAGAGAGAGAGAGAGAGAGAGAGAGAGAGAGAGAGAGAGAGAGAGAAAATCCATGGTCAAATTTAGCTATCATAAGCCCATATTGTAATTATTATATTAAGACTAGTTTATTTTTAAGTGAGGAAACCTGACCCATTATAAGCCTCGTGGTTTCTTTCAGGTCTCCTCGCCATTCACTTTTTTCTCTAATCCTTTATCATTTTCATCTTGCTCTGTAAAATGTTGTATATATGGCAAATAAAGAATGAACGAATGAATGAATGAAACACATAACAGTTTTCTGTCTATTTTGCAGGAATCTCCAACAAAACAGTATAAGAAATCCTACCGCGCTGAGAGTATTGTCCACCCTTACCTCTTTAAAATATCTGTACGTTAAATGAAAAATCTTGAGCCAAATATTTTCATTCAGCTTTATTTGTCCTTTCCATCAAAAGTTGCAACAGGCATATATTGAAAATAAGAGCACAGAATAGGGCAGGAGGTCTTAGCAAATCCTATTGCGAATACTATAACGCTTTAACAAACGTCTAAACAGCAAAAAACACAAAGATACACACTAAATAAATACACCCTTTACAAAATTTCTGTAAATCTAATTTTTACAGATTATTTATCACTCACGAATTCATGTTTTTTTTGGTAAAAAACGAAATGTCTGTAAATTATTGTTTTATAGACTTTAGCTATCGTTATCACGTATGAAAATGTCTGTAAATTCTCAGTAGTGATATCAGAATATGAAATCCTGAAAATAATTTACAGAGTTAACAAAAACTCTGTAGAATATCTATAAAGAATATACGTGAATTTTGCAATGTCTGTAAATTTTTGTTGGTATTATAAAATCTCTATAAAAAGGCACAAACGGGGAATTGTAAAATCTCTATAAACAGGCACAAACGGGGCATTATAAAATGTCTTTAAACGGGCACAAACGAGGCATTATCAAATCTCTATAAAAAGGCATAAACCGGAGGCATTTTAAATCTCTTTAAAAAGGCACAAACGGGGTATTATAAAATATCTATAAAAAGGCACAAACGGGGCAATATAAAATCTCTATAAATAGGCACAAACGGGGCATCAGCAAATCTCTATAAAAAGGCACGAACGGGGCATAATAAACCGGGATAAATCCACAAAATCACAAGATTCTTTTCTCGGCGCCATCTTCAATCCGTGGACATTTTTTTTAGCAAGTGACAAAATCTCTACAATGCCAATCAACTGGCGCTAAACTTGTAACTTCCGATGAAAGACTAAAAATTAAAGTTAGTGAGTAATGAATCGGATTCGCTCTGACGAAGGGCTAGCGCTCGAAACGTCAGCTATTTGAATCTTTTCACGGTGGTCAATTTACCTTATCGACTCAGTCGATAAAACTAAGTTCTCGTGTTTCACCCCCACCGACGCAGCACCACAGTTTCTCTAGAAACTAACCCCATTCATTTAGTGAGTAATGCTTTGTTACGAATACGTTTCGTTACAAGACAACGTGAATACAGCGATAACAATAATTTGATGTAAACGAATATAAACAACAATAAGCTTAAAGATGTTTCGCATTTGGATTCTTTAGTGCAACATTAAAATCGATCTGAAAGGAGTTTTCAACCGAGACACGCGTTAAATTTGATGCGTATCTACCTTGAAATGATAAAATTTATTCTTAATTGAGCCTGTGTTCCTCGATAGTGTAGTGGATTGTGGTTGTGGCTTAGTGCCGTGACAGTCGGAAGGCCCGAGTTCAAGTCACGCTCAGGACCTTTTTTTTTTCTTTCTTCGGACTGGACATTATTGGAAGTGATGTACTGTTTTTTTTTGTGTTCGTCAAAAATCCTTACGTTTAATTTTTAAAAAAATATCGAACCGTGTCTGTGAAAACATAAGCTTAACGCATTATTGCGTTACGCGTTAGCATTTCTTCTTCACGGGCTGGCGCTATGAGCCATTGATTAGACATAATTTTAAGCTTATCTTTCTCCGTAAAAGCACTCAAAACACTCGGGAATCAATGCTGCAATGAGTTAAAGGCGCCACGAGTTCAAAGGCGCCACGAGTAGGTGCTCTGAGGCGCATTAGGTCTCTCATTTCTCAGTCCACTGCGGTACAAATATATAACGCTTTAATCCAACCTCATTTCGATTACTGTGCCCCCGTTTGGGATGGATTGAGTTCTTATCTATGTGAGAAACTACAAAAATTGCAAAACCGAGCAGCTAGGGTTATTCTGCAAGCCAACTGTGAGGTAAACTCAGGCCTGCTTCTTGAAACTTTGAAGTGGGACCACCTATCATTAAGAAGAAGAAAGCAGAAAGCTATAATGATGTTTAAATCCCTTAACGGGTTAGCTCCAGTGTACTTGCATGATTTATTCAGTGAGCGACACACAGACTATGACCTGCGTGATTCTTTCCGTAAGTTAAACTTACCCAAGCCGCGTACCGATTATTTGAAACGTAGCTTTGGCTATAGCGGTGCCTTACTGTGGAATTCTCTTCCTGAAAATATTAGGGCGATTAGATCAATTGGGCAGTTTAAGAAGGAAATCAACCGCGCACTTGAAACATTCGATTCCCACTCGGCAATCTTGTAAATCAGTTTTTATAGTTATTTTAATTTTTATAAATGATTGTAATTAAAATACTATTAGTGTAACTGAAGATTTTTAACCGAGTTTAAATAAAGATCTACTACTACTACTACTACTACTACTACTACTACTACTACTACTACTACTACTAAGCTGTGTACAGCTTCTTGTTAGATCAATGCATAAATAGTTGATTAATAAGGACTGAGTAACTTGACGGCAAGTGTCCAAATTTCTCTTTGTGCTTTTGTTTTTTAACGCGATGCGAGTTTATGGTACCGAATTTCTGGTATCATTATCTGGTATCATCGCTAAAATCTTTTTTATCGTTTTTTCTTCAAATTAATGCGTTTCTGGTGGAAACAAACTTCTTGTTACAGTTTATGACAAATCAGTTCAGACATCAAAACGACTGTCAAAACTAAGAAAATGACGTAAAAACAGTGTATTTAAGGCCTCGGGCGTATTCGGGGTAGAGGGACTGTTAATTTAATGTTGCCTTTTCATATTATTTTGAAAATAAATCATTAATAGCCCATTTCCGAGTTGCTCTTAGCCTCCTTTTCGAACCGACACCAAGTGCAAAACCTATCATATGGATTTGAGTTTTGTTTCACATATCCATATGAATGGTTTCGCCCTTGGCCTCGGTTTGAAAAGGAGGCTAAGAGCAACTCGTAAATGGGCTATTGTATTCTCTTATTACTGGAATCTGTCATCAAACAACTTACTAAATGTTCCCGCCGATGTATTTTGTAGCCTTACAAGTTTGCACACTCTGTACCGTTGTCTTAATACAAAGTATAAGTGATGTTATCTCAAACTCTTCGTGGTTAATCATTATAAAATTTACCATATTTTTCAAAATGTGATGCGCGCAGGTCGCTTTCACGTTTGAAAGTGATGGTCTGAAAAAACCTTGATTTGCATCCATAAAATTTAGTTTTTGAAAATACACAATTATGATCGCATTTAAGTATGAATAATTTGTGTCCTAATGAACACTCAAAGATGATGCTAGCTGTGTTCAATATTTTGACGCAGTTCAAATTGACACAATGTACACATTCTCCCGACATTCTATATCCCGATTCTATACCTATAGCATAGGGCTTTAAGACCAACAGTCTCAAGGAAGCAGTGAAAGTAAGAGCCACTCTGTGCATTTCCACTGTAATCCTATATAGTAGTGTGTCGAATAGATAATAAATGCTACAGCAAATAGGATAAACGAAATAAAATTTCTTTAACACGCGGTAGCACCGTGTGACGAAGCCTTGTTCAAATTTCTTTTGTCTCATATTGCACGGTAAAAACAATGACTCGTAATGACACGCTAGTGAGCGAAATGGAACTTAAGCCGTGTGAAAATGTACAATAGAAATATGGAATCCCAACCACTGAAGAGCTCTCACTTTTCTCACTTATCGCCGAAGCGAAATTCGCATTGTCAACTTCATCTTTAATTCTTCTGTTTCAATAGTTTTTAAACAAAACTCAATCGCAAATGCCAGTGTAAAGACTGAAGGTTTAACAGGTATAGTCACGAACATTGTAAACGAAGGGAATTCTAGGGCTTTTCCTTGACAGCAACAATTTCCATGCGTAATGTATATTACTCGCGGGCAAACATTTATGTAAAACAGCAACAGACAAATAAAACACAAACATGGTCCGTTCCGAAATATGCCCTCTATATGTTGGTGACAATTTTTAGTGTGGACCATGTTTATCGATGAAGTTGAATGACAGCAACAATTTGTATGTGTAATGTACGTTACTCGAGGGCAAACACTTACGTAAAACAGCAACAAACAAACAATAAAAAACAAACACGCTGGGAAATTTTTGAGCGATTTCCGGCCACGGTCAAATTACTTTTTACGTTTTGATGCTGTGACCGTGAAACTTTACCACAATATAAC
Organism: Dendrophyllia cribrosa; assembly: GCA_024195265.1. Taxonomy (NCBI): domain Eukaryota; kingdom Metazoa; phylum Cnidaria; class Anthozoa; order Scleractinia; family Dendrophylliidae; genus Dendrophyllia; species Dendrophyllia cribrosa. Next base: position 24,887,099 of record JAJLRJ010000014.1, on the reverse strand, counting down.
TCTCGCCATTTTCGAAAAAAGTTATCGTTTTCGTTTTTCAAATTTTAGTATTTTGGGCGGGAAAATGACGTCACGAATTTGGCGCCAAAGACATGATTTCGTATTATGGGATATCCAATTGGCCTTGGGAATTTCTGAAAGCGCTTGCAACAGGGATTTCATAGTCAAATCTGAAAAAAATCTAAAATACGTTGATCCAATCAGAAGTTATGGGGGCGTTGAATTTTTAATTTGTGTTATTTTTAGTAACAAAAATGGCGGGAAATTCAAATGTTTAAGGTGGGGGTGTTTCGCCAGGGACCTAAGAACCTCTACCCCATCTCAGACCTAAACATTCTATTTTCACAACCCCATCTCAGACCAAACAGTTAAATTTGGTACCCCATCACAGACCGGAAATGAATTTCCGAAGCATAATTTATTATTTTTTTTATTAATAATCAGTTTTTCTACATATTTACTTGATAAGCTTTTATCATATATTTACGTTTCATAGCCATGGAATTAACATGAGCAGGCACGATTTAAAACATCGGGCAAAGAAACGTCTGGTTTAATTACATTGAGACATCCACGTACATATATGAAGCCTTTTGATTTACACTAGGCTACGACCTTCACCCCGGGTCCTTGACCGGGGACCTTGATTATCCGTTCACTTACAATGGGGTCACTTCAGTTTAACCTGGGCCATTAGCAAAAGGGTCTTTATACAAAAAAGGCGTTTGTTTACAGCTATTTCAATAAACGTTGTCGGATGAAAGCTTAAAGCCAAGACCGCAAGGTAGTATGGGTTAGGGTTAAAAGCCATTGAATAAAATTCCCATACTACCTTACGGTCTTGGCTTTTCGCCTTTTTCAACCGACAACGTTAATTGAAATAGCTGTACACAAATTGACAGAATTAGGCGTCAAACCTATACACGCTCATTGAATCGAGGGGTGCAGCGAAAGCAAAGGAAAGGGCTAAGTACACTATACACTGCTATATACTGAGGACTAAGTACACTATACACTGCTATATACTGAGGACTAAGTACACTATACACTGCTATATACTGAGGGCTAAGTACACTATACACTGCTATATACTGAGGACTAAGTACACTATACACTGCTATATACTGAGGACTAAGTACACTATACACTGCTATATACTGAGGACTAAGTACACTATACACTGCTATATACTGAGGACTAAGTACACTAAACACTTAAGTTTGTTTTAACTAAATAGCTGGTCGGCGAGAAGACTAACTCTGGGGAAAATTACTATCCTAAAATCTCTGGCTGTGTCACAAATCGTCTATCTGTTGTCATCTCTACAAACTTCGAAAGAAATGCTGCAAAAAATAAATTCTATACTATACGATTTCCTCTGGGACAGCAAAGGTGACAAAATTAAAAGAACGGAAATGATTAATAATTATAAAAAAGAGGGACTCAAGATGATCGACATACAAAGCTTCAACACGTCACTGAAATTAAAATGGGTGCAAAATTATCTAAACACGGAGAACAAAGGAAAATGGAAGGCTCTTTTCGACTATTTTTTAGAAAAACATGGCGGTAAATTGCTGTTCCTGAGTAATCTAAAATAACAAGACGCAGTACAACTGACAATAAAAGAACCTTTTCTGAAAGAAATTGTTGAGCACTGGGCCAATTTCAACTTTAGAGAGACTAAATTAGAGTTTGAGTCGTATATATCTGGCACAATTCACTTATCACGATCGAAAATAAACCTTTTTCTATAAAACATGGTTTAATGCTGGTGTGGAGAGAGTTAAAAGACCTCCTTGATAAGGACTGCCGTTTTATTAGCTTTGATGATTTTGTAAAGAAATTCAATATTAAAACTAATTATCTTGAGTATTATATGGTGGTCACTACTCTGAAACAGTATAAGAAAGTATGTCCACCCACTTGCGGCAGTGACAGCCCAAAAGATGGAACTAAAATTCTTGAATCTCATACGAAAATATGCCAAAAAGTGTACCAATGCCTCCTTGAAAAAAAGGCCACCAAACCAATTAAGAGCCAAGGCAAATGGTTGACGGAGGAAACAACAGCGGGGAACATGATAATAAACTGGGAAAATACTTATTCGTTAGCATTTATGTGCACCAAGGAAACAAAGTTAAGAGAGTTTCAATTTAAACCTCTTCATAGACGAATTGCAACCAACGATTTCCTTTACAAAATAGGAGTTAAACAAACTGACTCGTGCACCTTCTGTGAAGAAACAACCGAAAACCTGATTCACTTATTCTGGAGCTGTGAATATTCCAGTGCCTTTTGGAAAAATTGTGCTGAATGGATTTTGCAAAACATTTCTAAAGTTGAAAAATTTGACCTTTCCGCAGCTCTTATTCTTGGCTTAGTTACTGATACAAAAGACCTACCATTGCACCATCTACTGCTTATCGCAAGGCACCATATTTACACCTGCAAAATAAGAGAATCTCGCCCAAATGTACAGATGTACATACAAAGAGTTCAAAATATAATGAAAATAGAAAGGCAAACCGCAAAAGGTATCAGCTCTTTGGATAATTTCAATAAGAAGTGGTCTCGATTGAAAAACGCCCCTCTATAAACACTATAAACTCATAAACAAATGAATTATTGCAAGGAAGTGAAACGTAGGCGGCGCTCTGCAGTTTTATATATGTTGATTGTTCTTGTTTGAAAATGTGTGTACTAGGCATGCGTGTGTAAGTAAGTAAGTAAGTAAGTAAGTAAATATTTTAGTAAGTAATATATGATTGACTGTAAAAACAGAGGAATGTATTTGAAAAAGAAAGACTAGCTTGTAAACGTTATAAAAAATCTATATATTTTTGCTAGTTGTATCTTTACACACTTTATGTATATTATTATGTTTTTGTATTTTGTGTGATTAAAATAAAGTTAAGTTTGAAAAACAAAAGTTTGTTTTAACTTATGTGGTGTGCTAGAGGAGCCTATTTCTTATGATCATTGCTGGTAGCGTTCAATTGTAACTTGTATTGAGAGCTCAAGACGAACAAGAATCCTCTAATGCCCGGGAAGGTTTCTTTAATCTTGCAACTCCATATAAAATATTTGGTCAAGAGGAAACAAGAGTTGAGCTGTTATGAATAGTGTCGAGAGTTATCTGGGCTCAGACCCAAGAAAATAGCCATGTTCTTTTGATAATCATTTGGGATAATTTTTTTGTTTTCAACCATAGAAGTAAATCATCCCAAAATGAAGCAGTTTTGTTGCAATGCCAGTAAAGGTGTGAGAGTTTCATCCTTTATCACCAAAAACAAATATTACATTGACAATGTTTATTTTTCCTGTTTCTACAGGTTTCTGAAATCAAATACCATAAAGGTGTTACCCGGGAAACCTTTTGCCAACCAAACAAACCTGATTTTTCTGTAAGAGAAGCACAACGAATTCAAAAGTTGCTCATTTATAAAATGTTATTTAACACTATCTAGCCTAGGCTTTTTTGAGTTCCTGAGGCTGGGATGGGGGACACAATGTGACACATCCAAAACTGTTTCATTTGAGGTCCGCAAAAATGAGACGATTACATCATATGACGTGGTAAATACGTCATTAGTTCTGCACAGCCGCCATCTTGGATTGGCCATCTTGAATTTCTAGATTTCTCAAAAAACCTCAGAAAACCGTCCCAATTAATTCAAAAGGAATCAAAACCAATAAAGAAACGCTAAGAGATGGCGTACAAGTGTAAAAGTCACGGCGACAAACTGAAACCTGTTCATAAAAAGGAAAAAAAAATCCAAATTCATATAAAACATGGCTGTAAAAAGAAACATCAAGTCACGCGAAAAATTAAACGGCATCTCAAATTGTTGCCAGATCAATTTCAATAACAGTCACGATGTTTAGTGGCGCTTGCTTTATTAGAAAAAGAGTTATGAACGTTAAAAGTCAGGGCGGGTTTTTTGCCCGACCCCCCAAACCTCAATAGGGAAGTCGGGGATAAATGACATCATAATCTATTTTAGGTCAATAGGGGAAGTGGGAATAAATGACATCATAATCTATTTTTAACTCGAGTGTCGCACTGGGATAGAATGATATAATATGATTATTTTTAGATTTTTGATTAAATAATTTTAATGGTTATAAATTCAAGGGGGTGCTAAATGAAAAGTTAAAATAGTGGTGATCTCTAAGCTAATATGGGTATTACTCTCTCTTTTCTTCGAATCCGGTTTGATCGATATCGCTTTTTAGCAAGAAGTATAAGTTTTACTACAAGCGAACTAGTGTTATTGAAGGAGGAATTTTGCGATCCACCGGGTTCAAAACTGAGCAAGTTAAAGGCTCTGCATTCGAAAGTATTCTTGCAAGTTAATTGGGGTAGACTCTTGGTATTTTTGAATTTTGCTGAACAATTAGGATTGAGTGAAGATGAATGGGGACTATTATTTGATTTTCTCGTTCTCACTCTTAAGCAGATAAAAGAATAGATATAAAAACTGAACATTGTGGAAAGAACAGTCATTAGAGTTCCAACGCTCACAGAAGTTACTAGTGATGGGTTGCTGGCCGTCGTCACCCTCCATAGGATTAGAAAGAATTTTCAATCGCATTCGCTGCGTATTTGCTTGTTGTGGTGGTAAAGTGATTGTTCAAAACTCTGATTTTTGCGATGGAGAAAACTCTCGCGAGCATTTATCCAGCAAGTTTCAGTGGTTTAGATGCTGTGCACAGAGCAGCCAAAGAGGAAAGAAAGAGTAAGATCTCTCGTAAACAAGTCAAAGATTGGTTGAGTCAGCAAGATGTTTATACACTTCATAAGCCTGCGTTTAGAAATTACAAGAGAAGTAGAGTCATTGTTTCTGGTATAAATACTCAATTCCAAGCTGATCTGGTGGATGTTTAAAGTCTTAGTCGATATAACAAGGGTAACAAATACCTCCTCACTTGTCTTGATGTCTTCAGCAAGGATGCTTGGGTCCTTCCTTTGAAAACAACACAAGGACAAGAACTTGTCAAGGCCTTTCAAACGATTCTTTCCTCTGCTCGCAAACCACTGAAGCTTCAAACGGATCAGGGCACTGAATTCCTCAATCGTCTGTTTCAGAAGTTTCTAAGCGACAACAACATTGCCTTTTTTACCACTAACTCAGGATTAAAGGCATCAGTGGTTGAAAGATTCAATCGTACCTTTAGAAACAAAATGTACAAATATTTTACAGCTAAAAACACACTTACATATATCAATGTACTACCCCAGCTGGTGTCATCTTATAATAACACATTCCATCGTAGTATTCAGCTGTAGGACTCGGACGGGGATTGTAAGGATTTCGGGAACTGGTGTACATTTCCGCAAGACCAAACCCTTCTGGCATGGTTTCGAGATGTGGCGCTCCTTCCAAATAATTTCGCCAAACTGGTATACTCGCTTCAGACCAAACAACATCAAACGGTTTCAAAGGTTGAGGTGGAGATTTGTCTACACATTTGGCGGTCTTTACTGAAGGGGTCGCTTCCACTTGTTCTTCTGATTTCGAGGATTTGTTAATGCTAGGGTAGCGCCGGCAGGAATCGAAGATGTCGGTCAATACTTGTTTATTTCCCGGTGTGTCTGGTCGGTTGTCAACGAATATATAGCCAAAAGCTCTCTCCGTTTCTTGATAATAGGCTGTCATGAATCGCTGGCGATTCTTATCAAACATGCGTTCGGCGACGATTCCGATTTGTTTTCGATCGCTAGGACTTCGGAAAAGTGCCATGTACTGAGCATTCCGACTGATATCCGTGTTGAACTTTCCCTTCGGAAACATGTTTTGCAACAAGAGAATGACACTTGCATTTCGGTGGCGGCCTTGAGTGAACAGACGGGAAACGATAGGGCTATCCGTTGCCTGTGCCATCAGATCATCAAACACCAGCATGTTGTTAAACTTTGGATTAATTTCCCGGAGCTCATCCTTTTAAATTTGGAAGCCCACGAAAAAACTGAATGTCGTTTCCGATGGATGATTTCATAGCTTCGTATCTATCCTGCCATTGACTGTAGTACCACAGAATTCGCCTAGGTTTCTTGGTCTCGTAGCGAATACGATTTTTTGTCAGAATCTGTTCTACAAAGAACGTTTTTCCACATTGTGTGGGACCGACTACAAGCATTGAGAACTTGTGACGAAACATAAATTCCGGGTAAGCTTCGGTTTTCAAGGAAACGTCATGGGTCAATTTTGGTCTCTTGACAATACGGGTGGGTTTCACAGTTTCTTTTACAGAAATGGGGCGTTTTCGTGGTTCAGTAATGTCTCTTGGCACAATCGATTGACAACGATTTACAGCGGATGTAGACTCACTATTCAGTTCCCAGCAAACTCTTGCTTCTTTTAAGACCTCTGACCGTTTTTGTCCAGTTATGTCATGAACAATTTCAAGATGAGAACTCAAGTTAAGCACTCTTGGCTTTTCGCAAAACGGACAATTTCGTGGAAACCTTCTCGGCATGACGACTTGTGTATAATGATGGATTTTAACTGGTGTCAGTTAATATATAGTTTTCGGTGGAATAAAATGATATGGATATAAAAGGGGTAAAGAAAGGGTACAGGGAGGGTACAGGAGGGGTACAGGAGGGGTACAGGGAGGGTACAGGAGGGGTACAGGAGGGGTACAGAAAGGGTACAGGAGGGGTACAGGAGGGGTACAGAAAGGGTACAGGGAGGGTACAGGGAGGGTACAGGAGGGGTACAGGAGGGGTACAGAAAGGGTACAGGAGGGGTACAGAAAGGGTACAGGGAGGGTACAGGGAGGGTACAGGAGGGGTACAGGAGGGGTACAGGGAGGGTACAGGAGGGGTACAGGAGGGGTACAGAAAGGGTACAGGAGGGGTACAGGAGGGGTACAGAAAGGGTACAGGAGGGGTACAGGAGGGGTACAGGAAGGGTACAGGAGGGGTACAGGAGGGGTACAGAAAGGGTACAGGAGGGGTACAGGAGGGGTACAGGAGGGGTACAGGAGGGGTACAGGAGGGGTACAGAAAGGGTACAGGAGGGGTACAGGAGGGGTACAGGAGAAGTACAGAAATGGTACAGGAGGGGTACAGGAGGGGTACAGAAAGGGTACAGGAGGGGTACAGGAGGGGTACAGAAAGGGTACAGGAGGGGTACAGGAAGGGTAGGCGAAATTATTTGGAAGGAGCGCCACATCTCGAAACCATGCCAGAAGGGTTTGGTCTTGCGGAAATGTACACCAGTTCCCGAAATCCTTACAATCCCCGTCCGAGTCCTACAGTCTATTGGTGCGGAGGAAATTACTGGCCAGTTAAATTAAGACATTATTCAAACGGAAAAACAAAGCGGATTTACGTACACAAAGATGAACCAAACGTAAAATCGTTTGTAGATGAAACCTTTGCTACCGAAAAAGCCAACAAAGCTTCAGGCCTGTAATCCGACCTTATAGTGAATTCGTGGAACATCCGTAAAATATTTCATTCTAACATTTTGTTCTCAAACAAAACACAAATCAATTCATAAGGATTTTGCCGTGTAACCGCGCCTCTATCGAAATATATAAAAAAAGACACAACCAGCTCAGATTAGTGTAGTGTGTTGTCAGCACTTGTGCAGTAAAGATCACGATGTGGAGCGACTATCAACAAGGGAATGGAAATTCCGAAGAAAGCGAAAGCGAAAGCTCGCAAGAAAGCGAACAGTCATCTCTAGGCTCTCAATCTAGCGAAGAAATGGAATCTTCCCAAGAAGAGCAAGAGCAGATAGATCCTTGGTCGCGTATTCAAGATGAAGCTTTTAGTCGCCACGAAGCCGAATTCAACGCTTTGATAAATGAATACGAGCAAAACGGAGATTCACATAACGTGGCTCGCATTAAAGCTGAAAATGCCTTGCTTCCTGCTTATAGAAAGGAACTGAGAAAAATACTCTTAGAGAATCTACAATGGATGCGTGCTTTGAAGAAAGATTTGACCTTTCGTAAAGTTATACAAACCCAACAAGAGTTAAAAGACACAGAGAGATTTGATTGGCTCGAATCGACAGAACTTGCCATCGATAAGCGAAAATTCTTACTCAATCGATTGTTTGTCAAACAAGTTCTTCCCGATGAAGAAGACTAAACCAACTCTGTCTTTTCCTTTCCAACTAAGCGTTTAAATTGCCTGTATAATATTGTTTGTTATCAATAAATATAGTTTGAGCTCAACAAAGTGTGGGTTTATTGTTTTAGCACGCGCATGTTATTGGTTGCTTTGTTAATTTTTCCGAGGTGCTAATTGTTCATGCAAATTTGGTTCAGTGTAAGTTCGCATAATTAAAAGTTTGAACTTTGAAGCTACGGTTAAAGAAATTAAAACTTAAAGTTGGAAATGGCTGGCAAACTGAAAATCGAGAAAGAGACTAGCGATGAAGCGGCTATAAGAATGTTGCGGTAAATACGAATAAGAAGCGGTTTTTATACTGTGCAATTTTATTGCTTCCAAACTTGAATATTTCGGAACCCTCTTATACTGAAGTTTTATCCGGTTATAATATCCACAGCTTTGATGGTCTAGTGGTTAAGACACTGCGTTGTGGCCGCAGTAACCCAGATTCGAGTCCTGGTCAAGGCATGTTGTTTTGCTCTATGTCTGTAAAGGATATCTGTGTCAGTGAAAAGGAACAACGCTACAACAATGATGTGTCCTTTTCCTATGATACTCTCAGTAGAAAGGTCACCGTTCATGTGCAAAATAACTCAGACGTATATTTTGACAACTTTGGATATATATTGGGATTTTCACCGGATAAAGTTATTTCAAAGACAACCAAGGGTGAAAGAGAAGCAGATGTGGAAAAAAGTTTTCATGATCTTAACATTTATTGTGATATTATTCAGTCACAATATGTTGGAGATACACTTGTTCCCTTGCTTCGAATTGTTCCCGTGGAAGGAAAAGATGGTGAACGGGTCAGCAAATCATTTTTGCGCCCGCAATACATACCTGTTAGCAGAAAGCAGTTTGGGATGATTGAAGTTAATATAAAGAGAGACACGGGGGAGTCAGTGCCATTTGAGTTTAGAAGAGTATTGTTAACACTTTATTTTCGTCAGAGTCAACCTCCATACTTTTAAAGAGTGAGATGAAGAAAATTCACACTCCGAATCACAAGTTGTATGAACAATATTATTTGAATCAAGCCAAACAAAAAGGTGGAAATTTACCAGCCTTTCATGGAGCTCGATTTCAGCGGGGATATGGCTTAGGTTACCTCACCTAAAATAGGATGCTAAACTGCTTGGTGAAAAAGCTCTACAAACGGGTGTCAACATTGCTCAAGATGCAATGGATGGAAAGAATATTAAAACGGCTTTTGGTAATCCAATTTAACAAGCTGTTAGTGAACTTACTTCCCAGAATTCCTTACACGCGCAGTTAGGTGGAGGTCGAAAAGCTATTAAAAGAAAAGCACAGCCTAGGAATAACACTTCGCCACCAGGCAAGAAACGGAAAACATCTCCGCAGCAGAAGAAACCCGGACAAAATTTGGAATACTTTTTTCAAAGTTAATCAAATGAGCTCTTTCTCCACTCCTTGTTATCACAAGTGGATGTGTCTTTGAACGAGCGACTTATCTCCCCATCAACCAATACATACCCTTATCGCAGCATGATTGAAACATTGCTGAACTATGTGGAAGAAGCTAAAACAAGTCAACTGTCCATGGCTATGTTTTACAAAGATACTGCTGGTAAGACGGATGTGGTTAATCCAGTGGCTGAAGATGCCGATGCAAATTTACAAAACAAAGTAATACAGTGGATATGATGGGACCCATTCACAGTGATATTTTTTTCCAAGATCGGTTGATGTTGATTGGAGTGAATTTAAGAACCAAGCTAAACAGAGCTAAAAATTCGTTTTGCTTGGTCTCATCAGCTGGTGCTGCCAACTTCAAGGTAATAATCACAGAAGCGATTCTGTGTGTTCGCAAAGTTAAAGTGGCTTCTTCTATCATTCTGGGTCATGCGGTTGCGTTGAAGCAAACGACTGCCAAGTACCCTATTCGCCGCGTGGATTGTAAAGTCCTCTCCATACCACAAGGATTCAGCTCATTTACCACAGATAACCTTTTCTTGGGTCACATTCCCAAGCGCCTGGTGCTAACGTTAGTAGATACAGAAGCCTTTAATGGAACTTATGCTTCCAACCCTTTTAACTTCAAACACCACAACCTAACTCAAGTGGGTGTTTACGTGGATGGAGAACAAATTCCTCGAAAACCTCTGTTTCCCAAATTTGCTGAGGCTGGGGGTCAGAATTTTATAGCCGGATACCAAACCCTTTTCTCAGGCACTGGAAAACTTTCCCAGGATACAGGCAACCAGATCACTAGAAGCGCCGATTACAGCTCTGGATATACAGCTTTCTGTTTTGATCTGTCCCCAGATCACTGCTCAGGTGATCATTTCCAGGTTATAAAACAAGACAATCTTCGAGTTGAACTTCATTTTGGTCAGCCAATCGCGAACACGGTTAACCTTATCCTCTTCTCTGAATTTCAAAACGTGATTGAGATTGACGGGAACCGAAACGTGTTGTTTGACTACACCAATTAGAATGGATACTATTCAGCTAACGCTTGTTTTGAGAAACGATAAATATACCCGAGGTGTGTTTCAAGGAGTGTACCCTTCAGATAAACTACCCATTGGTGTTTCTTCCTACCCAGCCCTGTTCATTGCTAATGTGGATACAACCGACAAGCCTGGATCACACTGGGTTGCGTTTTATTTCACACAGGACCGAAAGGGGGAATTTTTTGACTCTATGAATTACAACCAAGCAAATATAGTGAAACATTTAGTAGTTTTTTTAACAATAATTCTAGCCACTGGATGTTTAACTCTCTGTCATTACAAAGCATGAACTCTAAAGTGTGTGGACATTTTAGCTTCATCTTTAAATTATCAAATCACTTTTTTGTTAGTTGTGTCGTGGAGGAAATGGTCCCTGGGGTAATCAGAAAAGTCAAACATTTCAGAGTAATTTGACATATCTTGAAATATGTCCTTTGTTGTGATCTCATAGCATAAACTGTCAGTATCGGTAAAGAGAACCTTTGCTTGCGTTCCATACTTTTCTTTGATGAAATTGTAGTGGAAGTCATACATGAGCACTTTTGACAAATCCAAGATGGCAAAACCAGCATAGATGGGACGATTTAGGTACAAGCTTATATTACTTTTCTCTTTTTCACAGCAACAAGTTCGGGTGAGTAAATCTTGAAATACTCAAATGTAGGTTGCTTTGTGAGTTTTCTCAATTTGTCCTCGCTTGTCACTAGTTCAATATTTACACGATGTCATAGATTCTCCATCGTCTTGCCGAAAACCGAGTTGTTTAACAACTTGAAAAAATCTTTTTCAAAATCATTTGCTGCGTGTTTTCGCTTTTCTGTGTTAAAATCATATAAGTTTTTAACCAGCACTCGATGAACTTTCACCAATTCCATACCAAGACTCAAGTAGAGTTTTAGATTTCGATAGTGCAATATGTACTTTTTCTTGTCATATAAGTTTGGTACTAATTTCTCAACGGAAGCCTCTTTGAGTTTCAAGTCGTGTTTGAGTTGTTGGCAATAGGGTGAGAGCATTTCATCTCGAACGTTCATTCTTTCTGGCGCCATAGGGTAATTGCTGTGCGATTCATGCAGCTTGCTTGGGTAAAGTAGATCAACCTCAAGCACATATCCCTCTTCATGACCATCTGGTACATTCACAATATCTAATCGAGCAATCTCATCTTGCGATAACCATGAAAAATCTTCGTTGGGTAATGGTTGTGACATTGCATAGCCATACAAATTATTTGCATCTAAATAAATAATGTATTTCGATTCTTTGTCTGGTTCATAACTAGATATATAAGGGTTGTTTGCTTTG
>JAJLRJ010000014.1:24805508-24874680 GCA_024195265.1 Dendrophyllia cribrosa | reverse complement strand
TTGTATCTTCAGTTTTTACTCACAGTTCGCAACCCGAGTCAGATTTGAGAACAATTTGCCCTCCTAATACAGTATTTTAGCAAGTGACATAACAAAAATGACAGGTACCTTTTCCAAACTTCAGACAAAGACAGATATATATATATATATATATATCATCACAAATGAAGACAAACGATACTCTTTTTTCGACACCTATATTTCGACCCCGTACAGGAGTCTTCCTCAGGGTGAATTTACTCGCTTCACAATATTGTAACATTAACGTGCACGCTTGATAGCGCGCGCGTAGTTTTAAGTTACGTTGTAGCGCCTCTCATCAACTTGCGTGTATCTTATAGCGGTTTGAACCGCTTTAAAATCAGTTGCCCTGACGAAGTCTTAAACTAGTGGTTCCATATTGGAAGTGAAGTGCTGCAACATTTGGAATCCTTAACCCATTCACTCCTGCGCGATTTCTCAGTTTTACACAAATCAAAGCGAATCGAGGAACGATTCGAACAATAATGTCGAACAATAATGTCGAACACCGACACACAGACGTGTGAAGCTTTAAATTTATTTCACTCGTAGCGTACACATTTTACCTCAGATCGACAGCTCCACGTTTAATCAGACCAAAAATCAATTTGAGAATTTTTCATTTACAGGGATATTTCTCACAACAAAATTAAATATTTACCCAAAGGCGTGTTCAGTTCATTGAAAAATATAGTTCAATTGTAAGTACCGTGTTTTTAGTAGTACCTTTCCTTTTTCCGAAATCATTGATTCTTCACCGTAAATATAGTTCTTTTAATTTAAGGAATGATTATTTGATTCGCCACATTTAAAAAACGTATTAACTAATAAAATATTTCAGTTCTTTAAACGTATGGAACATGACAAAAAAATGATCTTTAAATGTTGAAAAATAGAGAAAAAAGATGGAAAAATATTGTGTTATACCAGTCCACAGAAAAGGACACACTTTCTGGGACTTCCTCTATTACAGACAGAGAATGTTGGTCCAGAAGGCGTTCGTTATGGTGGAGCTTTCGCGGGCCGAAGGCCCGCTGCGGAGCCCCATACTCATAGAACCTATGCCCGTCATTTTTCATGGTCATGGCTAGCGGAATGTTTTGCGGGCGCGTCGTGTGCCCGCCGCCCCCCGCCGCCCGCCGTTGGGCAGGACTAGCTCGCGGGCGCGTATGACGTCGCAAAACATGCGCGTACGACGTCACGCAACATCCGGGATCTTAGCAATTTTGAAACCAATTTTGTTTTTCGCGCGGTTACACGGCCGAATGTCACGTCAGCTGGGAAAACACTTTGATGTTTTGCTGCGTTTACTAAGCGGAGAAAACCGTTTAAATTAAAGTCGTTATTTTCCTGCATTTTTTCGCGGTTTGCTACTCAAGACAGGGATACTAATTAAGGGATACTCAGAAGCCGCTATAGTGGAAAAAGAAGAGCTTTCAGGGATAAAATCTTGCTTCGAGGAACTTCATGCATTTTTATCAATGTAGGAGCATTGTCACTTCGGGTTTCAGAAGAAGCGGAGATTTAAATAATTTTCAAACAGTAGAGGGACTTAAAGGTAAAACAAAATACATTTTTCGATGGGAACTTATGTTGATATCAATCTGTGATTGACTTTTTTTTTGTTTTCTCGCTAGTTTTGGAGAATTGTTTATAAAACGTGCTCAAATTCAGTCGTTTTGATTTCTTTCATCGAAGACAGCTCGGCTTCGATGCGCAGCTCGGCTTCGATGCGCAGCTCGGCCTCGATGCGACAGCTCGGCCTCGATGCGCTATAAACATAAACTTATGGAGATTTGAATAAAATTTTACGAAAGAAGATTGTGTTATCCATTTTTATGTGTTTGTTCATTCATTACATAGGTTGGAAAGCGATTTTATGTAAACAAAACAAGACTTGGATTTTATAGTTCTAACTTCACTCACGTCTTCTTTTAATATGCAAATATGTTAGTGTATTTTTGGCAATTTTGATTTCCAAATCAGTTTCTCAGGCAATTTTTGATACGCAACAGGTGTATTTTATTCGGAAAGTAGTCGTACTAGTTATTCTAGACGGAGACAAAGTTGTTTTTGTGAACTTTTGTACGGTCTATTAAAATGTACTGTGCGTCGCGTAAAAAACCCGGTTGAAAAATAACCCGGTCGTCAATCTTAATTCTTGTGCTTCCGACCTTTCACCTTGGTTAAGTTTGTCATCGTTTTTCTGTTCAGAGAGCAACGCTGTTAGGCTCAGCCTATCAATATATATATATATATATATATATATATATATATATATATACACACCCTTTTGCAAAAATATTGACACTTGAAAATATATATCAATATATATTCGTCCTTTGTGTTTATATCGCATACGTGATGACAGGCGGCAAATAGTTTTTAAGGTGGGTACAGTATGATTTTACAAACTCTACTGTACCCACCTCGAGAACTGTTTGCCGCCTATCGTCACGTATGCGATATAAACACAAAGGACGAATATATATTTATATATATTTTGAGGTGTCAATATTTTTGCAAAAGGGTGTATATATATATATATATATATATGCGCTGATTTACTGAGCTATATTTTAAGTAACTGGTGTTATGGAGATTTAGTTCTTCTTTACATCCCCTAAGCAAGGTCTGAAGTAGAATGTGGTGTCCTTTTTTAACCCGTGAATACGAGCAAGCATAATGAACGGGTTATCGGTAACGGTGGCTAATTCACTCACTTATTCGACCCATCACTCAGGTGTAAACTTTTTCCACATATCTACGTTGAAATCACAAAATGTGGCATTGGCCAAATCCTAGGTATTGTAGTGGGTAAACATGGGACAACAGAGCTGGAGGGAGCTGAAGGACTTCAGTTCGATTCTCGCCCAAGACTGAATTTTTCTTCTTTTATTTTCGAACTGAAAGTAACCGTTTTTCTTTTTTCGCGTTTGTTAAATGTCATTACATTTAATTTCCAAAAAAACCCCGAAATATTGCATTACCGTTAGCATTTCGTATTCACAGGTTGGGTCGCAGGAGCCTTTGATTGTGGACTGGTATTACACAATATTTTTCTATCTCTTTTTCTATGTTTTTCAACATTTACTCCTGCGCGATTTCTCAGTTTTTAAACAAATCAACGTGATTCGAGGAACGATAATAAACTGAGCAATGGGTATAAGAATAAAAGTATAATCGTATAATGGGTATAATCGTGTGAAGCTTTTATTTCACTCGTAGCGTACACAGTTCATGATCCCAGATCGACAGCTCCACGTTTAATCAGACCAATTATCAATTTGAGAATTTTTAATTTACAGGGATCTTCCGCACAACAAAATTAAATATTTACCCAAAGGCGTGTTCAGTTCATTGAAAGATTTACTTCAATTTTAAGTACAATGTTTCATTCATTCCTTCATTGGCAGAAAATTAACCGACAATATGATAACATCTGTATCACATGAAACCTTTGCCAAGAACACCTACGTCCTATATCGGTAAGTATTGATCTATCTATCTGGCATACATAGACGTTACCATACATAGACCCCTTCTTTTTTACTCGCAAAATGGCAAAGCTATTTTCGAGTTGTAGGTATGACGCTAATTTCACTCCTTCGCTCCTCGCTTCCTGTTAAACATTTTGTATATCCACTGACTAGTGCATAACGCTTGAGCATATATAATATTCTGCGAGAAGGCACGTTACATATTTCCTCCTTCACTAAACATACATCTTACATTATGAAAGAGCTGCACTGATGCTTTGCATTTGGAGTCCTTTGATAAAACATAAAACCGATACAAATGGATTTTTCAACAGAGACACGCGTTTTAACGCGTATCTACGTTGAAATAATAAAATTTAATTCCTCGCGAAGCGAGGGCCGAAGGCTTATAAATTGTGCGAGGTTTATAAATTTGTCGCGCGTGGGGATCGCGCGTGGATTTTATTAGGTACTTATTCCCATGTGGTGATGTGGTCTAAGTGTTGCTCTCCGAGACCAATGAAGCCAGGTTCGAATCCTGGCGGGGAAAAATATCTACTTTCGTTAATGAAAAAAAGGGGGACAAAAAAAAAGGACATGTACCTATTAACCCGGCATTGCTAGTCAACCCAATGACCAACGAATAATTACAAAATCAGTTCAGTAACCCTTTCGAAATTCATTTTCCGAGTTTAGCGGTTCACAGCCACTTTGATTTTCTTTCAGGTTTCTAAACGCCAACGGATTAGTGAATATTCCAAATGGGACCTTTGTTAATACGAATTTATATTATTTTCCGGGTTTCAACGAAATTATGTGAGTATCGAAGAGTAAAACTACAAATGAGGTACATGAATGAAATAATATATGAACTGCGGTTTGAGAGTGTAAAGTGAAGAAATGATCCTAGCAGTTTTGTTTGAAACTTAAGCAATTGGAAAGAAGCCTGAAAAAAAAAAAGGGCTTAAACGGGATATGAACCCATGACCTACGCGTTGCCAATGCGATGCTTTACCAACTGACCATACACATTGGGTGCAACGTCATTTGCGAATTCAAATGTTCCTGAGAAAGTGATAAAATGACAAATGAGGTATGAAAATGAAATGATGCATGAACTGCAGATGGAGAATGAAAAGTGAAGAAATGATCCTCGCAGTTTTGTTTGCAACTTTAGCAATTGCAAAAAAAAAACAATTGTAAAGGAAGAATTTTAATTAATGAAAACACAAAACTGAATCTGTTCGTACGAGAAAAAGTATTTTGTCCCCCGTGGCTGAATATTTAAACATGCTTTTAGTTGAGTATTTTTTTTTATGTAAGTTGAAAAACAATTTAGTTTATAATTCAGTAATTTTGGCAATGGTAATGCAATTTCAACATAATAAACAAGTTTCAACGAATTCAATGTAACTGTGCTAACTATCAGTATTTCCTTCTTTTAATTTTGAAGAATGTTGTCCGATAACCCTTTAAAGACAATA
The DNA here is from genome assembly GCA_024195265.1 of Dendrophyllia cribrosa. NCBI lineage: Eukaryota > Metazoa > Cnidaria > Anthozoa > Scleractinia > Dendrophylliidae > Dendrophyllia > Dendrophyllia cribrosa. The sequence continues at coordinate 24,869,696 of JAJLRJ010000014.1, read as the reverse complement.
GAACCAGGGGCATTTACACTTGGCGAGGGATATCCTTTAAGCATGTAAGTTATGTTAAAAAATACTCATTCGTCCCTTTCTCTTCTCTTTATACCCGAGAAAGTTTATCCCTGCCTTTACTTTTCTCTCTTTTAGATGGCCAATTGGTAAAACTCGTAGAAGTCGATTAAAAATATTGTAGACTGAGGGTTTTTGTTAACGGAGATTGCTTTGTGTGCTGACCTTAATTAATTGGGCAGGATGCCAAGCCTGCCCGATTTGTAAATACACTTTGTTTCTCCGTAAGTTTTCGATGCCTGTTCTAGAAAGTTCTGAAAACTTCTGTTTCAGGTGTTTTTGAGATAAGAGAGTAGATAAATTGATAGCCTACGTGGCAGGCGTAAACGGGGATGGCTCTCCCCGACGCCTGCTACGCTTGTTTATGTAAAGCGTATTTCTTTATATTAACTCGAGGGAATCATGAAACAATTTTTGAATTGATCAAAGGCTCCTATGAGCCAGCTCATGGTTGAATTGGATTAGTGTAGATATAGTTGAATAAAAAGGAGAAGAGGACTTGGTGGGATTGTAAATTTGTATTTTGCTTGCTTATCAAATGCGCATTTACATCTACTATGGGGGTCAAACATGTTTTAGGTAGCATTATACACTATCTTCTTCGACTCATGTGTGATGTGGTCTCACCTCGTTTTTACTCTTGAATAACGTATTACGAGGAGTATAGATCGCATGTACGAAACTCTAGAAGGTAGCACGTGATAACGATTTTCCCGCCGTTTCTCGCTTTTCACAGCTATATGTAAAAGCCTCTTATTACACTACAGAATATCTAGTGTTAAAGCTAACGTTACTGTTCTACTAAGTTGTTGAACAACATGATGTGTGATCTGTATTCTTTAATTAGTCCACTTTTGCTAAGAAAAATAATTCAGATTGCTATTAATTTTCTATCTTGTTTCCTACAGTTGGCCTTCAGTTCATGCTCAATGCGAGACAAAACTTTATTTTAAAAAAATCAAAGTATTCTATATTGTGAATCTTCGATAGCGGGGTAGTTACACTACTAGCTATACTTCGAATTCTTAATTTCTTATGTACGTTTAAAGCCCGTTTTGACTACTCGTCGAGTTCTTGTTATTTCTTACTTCTTGAAACGCCAGTCAATTTTTTTCGCCAATGAAACGAAAGCAAAGTGATATTTTGTGGTAATCTAGTACCTTAAGACCATGTTTTGTTTCTTTCTGCCAGATATTTATTACGGACACATCTAAAGAAATTGAGCCTGGACTCTATCACAGGCCTTCGTGGTCTACATTCTAATCTGTAAAGTATCAATATTTACTTTTCGAGTAAACAGGAGAAATCGATGTCTTCAGTTAATGTTCGTTTATCCCTGAAACACACTTTGGCAAAATGTGGGGAGAATCGGCTGCTATGGTAACGAGATGTGTCGTCATAAGAATCTTGAGTTGAAGCCATCATTTGAATAAAAATGCTTGTTTCCACCTTTTTCTGTTAAATAACAACAACAAATAAAATGCTACCAAAAGAAGGAAATAACACTAACTAAAATATTTTCAATTTCCGGCCATCTTGGTCCCCCATTTTGGAAGATGTTACACATCCCCAGTAGCGTCACAACCCGTAATATTTACCTTATAGATCACATCACACGCATCTATAAGAAGTAAAATATTTTCAAAAAGATTAGTTGGCAAAATAACGATTATGGGCTTGTCTGTAAAAAAGTTTCAATAGCAAAACAACAATGCTAGACGTGCGTTTAAGTTTTGGGAAATTGGTCTGCCAAAAACATACTTTTTCCCGCTCGACATGTACAATATAACTTAAATTGTCACGTTTCAGAGTAAAATGCACGCTGTTTCTAAGGAAGTTTTACAGTTTTGTTATCGTGGCAGGCTTTACTATTTTGATTATTGACAAGCAACACGAACAGATCAACACTGAAGAAAAGGAATGCCCGAATCTCTTTTATCTCGTGAATACGCGAAGAGTTGAATGAGATATTTTATACGAGGACGTATATGCAAATGAGCACCCGATAAGTCGGTCGTTCATCATTGGGATGTAAACTCAGACTTTTCCCCAGTGTATTACGTCCTAGTTGTCTCGTTTCACACAATGCATATTTATGTCACGTTAAGATGTTTTGCCGCTTTTTGGGGTTTTATTTCCAGTATTATAGTGACAATAAATTAGGGAATTTGATAACTGGCCTCTTAAAAGAGGGTCGCCACTTAAAAATGGTTCGATTGCACGCTTATTTTAACATAAACACGTGTTAATATTGAAATTTTACGATTCAAACCACTTCTGTATTTGCTGGTTCAGTAAATACGAAACAACGTTCGGACTCTCACCTCTGCTACGTACCCTGGGGGGGTACGGGGGGGGGGGGGGGATATATGGGTACTCCCATATATGAGCTGTATAGGTATGTACCGCTGTGAAGGGTATGGTTTTAAGGCAGTTTAGTCTGGGATACGGTATAGTAGTCAGAGATTTTTGGTCTAGAATAGGGTATCATTTTCTGCGAAACTGGTCAGTTGCGTGAAGAATTTAGTTTAGACAAGGTTTACTGGCAAATGGCATTTAAAAATCGGTACGGCGGGCAGTACGGCATTTTTACTGACTCCCGTTAACTAATAACTATGATAGTGAACGAGTTTCTGGAAAATAGCGAGTCTGGAATAGGTCTAGGATAGGGCAGGGGTTTTCAGTGTTTAGTCTAGAATAGGGTTGCAACATGCAGGTAAAATGGTCTAGTATAGGTTAAGGGTCTCAGAGTCCCAGCGGCACACCCCCACCCAAAAATTTGCAGAGTACCCCCCGGGCTACGTACGCGTTTTGCTGTACGGACATCCTTTTTGGAACGGGAAAAATATATGCGCAAGCCTTATGCAGCGATTAGCAAATGGACAGGAAAACTAATAAAACAGAATTCGTCAACGTTTCTATAGCTATCGATTAAAACAGTCTGATAAGTGAGTTTTACGTCGCTAGTGTTAAAAGATGATTGCTGTAATTGAATAAGTGGTGTGACTCCGAGTACTACAAACGCTCGGTAAGGTTATCTCGGGTAAATATTGTGCTAAAATGTGCGAAGTTTTGCTGTTATTTGTAAAAATTGGGTCTAAACCGACATCGTCCGGGATAACAAGAAAACAGCTGAGCTTGTCAAAACAGTTATACATAGAGAATCAATCACAAATCACGTAATATATACACATATAAGCATTGTGTTATCTTATGGTAGTCCAAGTTCTAAGAGAAGAAGATTGTTTCCTATCGCAAAATGCATCTCACAACAGAGACCATTTATCTTGGCTGTGCAGTTTACAAATAAGCGTGTGCCAATGTGGGTTCCTTATTTTCGGAGAGCTGTAAATGCAGTTGCGATCCCGTGGTAGTCAAATTTGTCAGTTTTAAATATCCGGTTTCGATTGCGAAACAATCGCGCGTCATAAACTCTACGCAGAAATTAGCAATCTATTCCGTATTCAGGCTAGTTTGAATAGAAAATGAAAATTATAAACTTCTTTTTTATGTACGTAAATCTTTTGTAAATCAATGTAATCAACGTAAATCAACGTAAATCAACGTAAGAATCAACGTAAATCAACGTAAATCAATGAAATCTTTTATCTGCAAGATTGTGTAAAAACGCATACATTGTTCTCGTAACACATGTCGCACTTCGTGCGGTTCAAAACGCAGAACTTCCAGTTTAGTGAATACTCCGAAATGCGCTATATTGCTTAATAGGGGTCGACCGCACGCTTATTTAACATAAACAGGGGTTAAATATTAAAATTTAATGATTCAAATGACTTGCGTATTTGCTGGTCCAGTCACAGGGAAACCGAGCTCTTTATAGACCTTTATAGCTATAAAATAATAAATAATGTATTATGTAATAAAAACCAAAACGATTTACCTGGGTCCGTGTCTTTCTTTAGTCGTTTTGGCCGGGATGTGTATCAGAGCAAATACTGTTTTTCAGTCCGTGCGGTTTTAAAATGTAATCGTGTCATGAGCGTTGGAAAACGGGTCTGGCCAGTTAAAGTCTCGACTTTCAAGTACATAATAAAACATATAGTTAACACTGGTTATTAGAGGACAGGCTGCGAGAAAAAGCTTCGTCTCGCTTATTTTTATTTATTTACATTTATTTATACAAGGTTTAAAAAAGAAATACATCAGGTAAATAAAATACCAATCTAAACATTACTATAATCATTAACTAAACCTGTTTTCCATGAATGCCATTTCTCTAATTTATAAAGTTAAGATTCACTAATCTCTCAAATTGATTGAGTGATTTTGTCCCTCTAAGATTACCAGGGTAGTATCTAATCTGCGCGGGTCGCGAGTAAATTGCGCGAGTCCTTTTTTTCCCATTTATTATTTTTCCTGAAAACAATAACATGAACTGTAATGAGTGTTAAACGGCAAAGAAAGAAGTCATTGCATCACTAAGTGTATAGTTAGAACGTTTGCACTTGATCACTTGGTCAGCTCTGATTGGCAAACCCTACTATTTTAAATTGTTAACAATCGATTCAACAATTGTGGTTTCCGCTCTGATCTCTATAGGAGGCTTTAGGTTTGTCCAAACTGGAATTTTATTCAAGTAGATTTGACAATTAAAGTAAAGAATTTTATGAAAACTTTCGCTTTCGAATGTGGATTTTCGAGCATCCTTGGGCCGTATTCACAAAATTCTACCTAAGATACATCCTTAAATGTAACTTAGGATAAAATTTTGGAGCTTCCTAAGATATGTCCTAAGTGTTATTCAAGAACGATATCTTATGCCCATCCTAAGATAGCTTAAGATACGAGCAACTTAGGAGTTTACTAAGTTCACTGGTCTCGGACAATTATCGATTGACGTAGATAAGCCAATCATATTTTCTCAAATCGTGCTTATATATAAATAATAATTACCGCAAATTTGAATAATAACTGAGCTCGTACATTTGCTTCCATTATGTCTGAAACAAAGAAAAGAAAGCCCAATTTTACAAGACAAGAAAAATCGGCTTTAGTAGAAGGAGTGGAACGTCGCAAAGAAGTGATATTTAATTCATATAACAATGTCGACCCAAACCACAAAAAAACAAACTGACTCTTTAGTTTCATTTGTTCCACAACACTATCCTTTGGAAAGGAAAAAAAAACTTTTCCACAGAGTGCATTTTTTACATTCTAAATGCATCCTGAAACTGTAGACTGGCTTAAACCGTACACAGGGCCAAGGACAATCTGAAAACTAATAAAGGCATAAAATCTCAAAGCTACGCAAACTTGCAATTCGATTGCAACAGGTTGCGAACGATGGGTAGGTTTTGCCAAATTTCGCCGCAATAATTCCGCGATATTGAAAATTTCTTCCCTAGGAAAGAGATACTGTCTCAGAAGAATTTCATTTTCGCTAAGCTCGTCGAGTTTGGGCTCACAACAACATGGTCACCGCTATCACTTTGGATTTAAGGCATGTCTTAACAAGTTAGGAGGTCTTACAATAGGCCTTCGTAAATACCAGTTATCTTCTAAGCTATATATCTTAAGAGGCTCTTGGTACTTAGGATGCCTTCTTGAATACGGCCCCTGGTTTTTATATATGTATAGAAGGCTTTCATAAAAAAAAACTTACCTGAAGTAGCCCGAAACTTACGAACGACAGCGGCGGACTGTCTGCCTTTAGCAAAACTGACCAGCTAACATTATTAATCAAGATCGGCTTATTAAAAACGCATCTCGTGTAGTTAGATGAACAGTCATCATCATTACGACGTGAAATGTTTTCTTTTCTGGTTTGAAACGATTTTTCAAAAACAGGAAAACGCCCATAGCTGAAGTCAGACGGACAAAAAGCCATCGATGGACGTCAGGGTTACAAAGTGTTATCGCTTTTTTTAGCCTCCGTTGTTTTAAATTGAAACGCCTCAAGTGAGAAAATATTTCTAAGTTATTTTTATTCTAAAGTGACTAACTTTTAAATAAAGATTTACAGACGAACTTATCATCGCAGTTAAGGGGGCGTGACGCACTAGAGTCCCCTTTGGGGTTGTTTTTGTCGCGTGAATAACTCACGCTTTACGTTCCAGGCACGAATGTACCGCACCATTATATCTTTGTTGTCTCAAAATGTACAATGAAGTACAAACTCTTTTTCCACGCCATGTTGCAATCCAGTCTGGTATACATACTTTTATAAGATTCAATTTGTATGGCTAACAGCTTTAAGTTACCCATTCATGTCTCGTGAATGCTCCGTGTCAGTTCGGCTGTGATACTATGGTACATTATTTTCCATTGGGCTAGTTTTAGACACGTGTCTAGCTATAAAAGATATATTTCAAGTTAAGTCAAAATATTGACCCCTCAGACGAGACATTTGCTCCGGGCGTGCGCGCTATTGTTTTGCGTTTGGATTTCTATTGTTTTAGTTTTAAGAACGGTGAGGATCAGAACGGTACACCTAATTGCAATAACGTTGTCATAGAAAAATGAAAAATGTAAAAACGAAAAATGAAAATAGGCCAATAGGAATTAATTAGACATACAAATAATATTATAATTTAACACATTGATACACTGCCCAAATATGGTCAAAAAGTTATCAATATACGCTATGTCTACATGACGTATATCCAACGATGGAGGTAAATTTCGCATTTTGACAAAAGAATGCAAAAATGACGGACCGGCCTCGATATTTTTTCTTCAAACTGTGTTTTGTTATCATTGTATTGAATTATAAAACTATTATTGCGCTCAAGCTTGCGTGATATCGCCTAATTTTCGTCGGCTAAGAATTAGGCGATATCACACGCGCTTTCGCGCTATAATAGTTAAATATCCGCTGCAGGCTTAATTTAAATTAACAACAGCCGCTGCACGTTTAATCGTGCCGCGTGTCGCTGTGATGATAAAGCTAATAAATTCCTACTTGGCTTTTTTCATTTTTTATTTTTTTTGACGTTATTGCAATTAGGTGTATACATAACTAATGTAAGGGGTTATACGGAAATCTTTTCGATATCAATACTATCTTACTTGTTTATGTAACCTTGAAGCGTACGGTTGCCTTGATAGCCGCGATTTCCGTTTTCCTTCCGATTTCCCTCGTTCTCACCGCTAGGCCATGGACTGACAGACGAGCAAGCGAACGTAAACACGATGCCGACTAAGGGAAGCCAAAATGCACTAAGTCATCGTGCGGCTGAAAAGTGCAAGATAACGGAGGTTTTTTCGCTCGAACCAAAGCAAATTCCCCACCAAAATGTTAACTAGATTCCACTCTTTCCAAAACCGAGTGTGGATGTTTACATTGCGCCTGTTAAAATGAGTTAGAACGCTTAAAGCGATGACCGCACGGTTGAACTCCATTCAAGCCTTTGTACGAAATTGCTCACTTCAAGGGCAAAATGATGGTACTTTTTTTAAAGTTATTAAAATATTTTAACGTTTCTAGATAGAATAATAATCGTAGTACTGGAATCCAAGTGTGGATTTCAGAAAAATAACTCAGAGCGCGAAATTTTTATTTTCCTTTCAAAAAATGACCTTTTTGCTATGATTTAAAGGTCGAATTGGGAGCCTGGTGATGAGTGAAAATACTATATAGGCAAATGTCACCCAATTTTTTGACATGAATAATTTGTAATTACTACCCTCCCTCCTTTGAAGGCGTCTTTGTCTTTAAGACCTTACAAGGAAATCAAATGACAGAAATCAATTAGTAAAATTTCGTATTGTGCCCTACTTGTGGATCTAATGAAATTGAAGATGAAATTCACTTCCTTTTTCACTGGATTTCAGAAAAGTAACTTAGAGCGCGAAATTTTGATTTTCCTTTCAAAAAATGACCTTTTTGCTATGATTTAAGGGTCGAATTGGGAGCCTGGTGATGAGTGAAAATACTATATAGGCAAATGTCACCCAATTTTTTGACATGAATAATTTGTAATTACTACCCTCCCTCCTTTGAAGGCGTCTTTGTCTTTAAGACCTTACAAGGAAATAAAATGACAGAAATCAATTAGTAAAATTTCGTATTGTGCCCTACTTGTGGATCTAATGAAATTGAAGATGAAATTCACTTCCTTTTTCACTGTCCTAAATACTCTATTCTTAAAGACGAATTTTACATTTTGTTATCTCCTTCAGAAGTTACCAATAAATTAATGAACTCTCGTAATTATTTTGTAAATATTCAATTAGTAAAATTCATTCTTTCATGCTTTGTTCTCCTCAATAATCAAATTATCAATCCAGACTGATGTATCTTAATTGAACTTTTCCCTTTCTTTATTATATTTTTGTTATTTCATTTTGTTATGTTGTAGTGCTTTTGCAATACTGTAAGGATTTATAGTCATGCAAATAAAGCTACTTGTTGTTGTTGTGGTCATTTAAATAAATCTGGGGTCACTTCTAAAGTTCGCTTTCGGTTAAGTCTTGCAGCGACTTTCCCAAGCTTTGTTGTTGTTTTTTTTTCTAGCTTGTTTTAATTGCGCCAGTTTTAAGCTCGGTTATCTGTCATATTCTTATGATCTAGCACGTGCCGGCTGTGACTGCTCGTAGCGCTAGAAAGATAAATTGGCTTAAGCAATATAACTTCCTACACTCGTTTCATGATGTAGCACGATGCTGGCCGGAGGTTTCAGCTCCTAGTGCCGCGGAGAGTTAGGCTTTAAGGTCACGTGAGGTTTTTGACCTACCGGTCCGATCCGGTGCGGGTATTTTTCGATTGCGGAGCGGTGTGTCCCCGTAACGCCAAAACTTTGTTTTGTTATTGCGTCAGTATCTTAACCCTATTTTGCCTATGGGGGGAGGGGAAGGGGGGGCACAAAGTGCCAACGCCAACTTCAACATTCATAACTTCTTTAATATATATTCAAACGCCATTAAACTTTGTGACTTTTCCTAACATTTATCTGGAAACGATTTGATATGACATTTTATTGATCCCGTGACTTGATGTTTCCATAGCAACAAGATTTTGACAGCCATTTGTTTCGTAATTTGCAAATTTTTACCTTTGAATGGAGAAAAACAATATTTATTGGTATAACTTTTACATTTTTACGTCATTTAGCGTTTATTTATTGGTTTCGATTAATTTTGGGTCAATTTGGATGGTTTTTTAGGGGTTTTGAAAAATTTCAAAAATCCAAGATGGCGGCCGTATAACTAATTACCTAATAATTACGTCATGTGATGTTATCGTTCAATTGTGGACCGCAAAGGAGTCAGTTTTGGACGTACTATGTACCCTCTGGTTTTCACTGTCATAGCCTTAATATTCTTGAAGTTACGAAGGAGGGGGGGGGGGGGGGGGGGGGGGAAAGGGGGGGGGGGGGGGCTCCCAGGCTCAGGAACTCAAAAATGAATAAGTTCATTATGTTTATCACCGCGGTTTGTGTTCTATTTCTCATCAAAAATAGGGTTAATTAAATATAGCTATAGGAACTGCGACATTAATATGAATATGTTCCGCGACCCGCGCAATTTACCCTCGCAATTTACCCGCGACCCTCGCAAAAACAGAAAACATGCGACCCGCGACGTGCACAGATTAGATACCCCCTCGCAAAGGCATGAAGCGCCGAAAGCGTGGATTTTCGCGCGTGTCTCCTTGTGAATTTAATACCGTAAAATGACCCCTTCTCCCTCCTCGCCCCCTCTTATAAGTGTTAACTGCGGTTAGGGCTTTTGTACGGTTTACTTCCTTGCTGGCTGAAACAACGGTTAATTTTTCGAGATTAAGGATTATCAATTACGTATTCAGGAGATGGCTTATAGAGCCCTTTCATTTTTTGTACAGACGTTTTGGCACTTTAATTTCAACAATTTTCAATTTTTCACGTTATCCTATCGAAAAGAGCGTTAAGGTTAGGGTTTTATTGCATATAATTGGGTGACGCTACCTTGGCAAGACATTACACGGGAGTCTTTGTGTGAAGGCTTGAGAGCTGTACAAATTGTACAATTTATACAACTTATAATTTTTACGTGGGCATTGAGTTTTTTGTTGGTTATCTCGGGGCTGAAGCGGATAATAATAATAATAATTAATAATTGACTTCTTTTGGCTGAAAAAGCACTGACAGAAACTAATATAAAAACGTTTTTCTCGATCATTTATAACTGAATTTTGTTTTCAGGTTTATAACGAACAGAACTCTTGGAACGCTGAAATATTTTTACAACAGTAAAAGACGTTGCACAATATATCTGTCAGTACAACACGAGGCAGCGTGTTTTATGTAATATATCAAACATGAAACGAAGTGTTTCATCAGATTTCCAAACACCGCAAAGTGGGTTGAAAAACGAGGCGCAGACGAGTTTTTTTTTTAACCCACATCGAGGTATTTAAAGGAAATCTGATGAAACACTGTGTCGAATGTTTGATATTACTTCTCAAACAAAATGATTTTAGGAGGAGAAATTAAGGATGGAAAAATGAGGAGTGTTTCAATTGATTGCCATTAGACATTGTAATATCCTGGATTATCAAGAGTCAACAACAGTTTCAGTCTGACATATTTTATTCCTCGTGTCTCTCTTCCCGCTCGTCCCATCATCCTTTTCGAACTAGCCGTAAGACATAACGTAACTTCCGCTGGTTTTCTTACTTCCGCTGGACATTACAAACATTAATTTCCTTTGTATTTTCGTCATGAATTATTAATGAGTTTGAGAACAGTATTTCCAACAATCCAATTCAAGGCGTTGGAAATCCTGATGAAAAATTCCTTCGATTATTTGATATAGCTACATGTACTCATACTAAACATTAAATACAATATATCAAAGAGATGAAATCACCAATTAAGACCAAACCACCGGCATGCTAATGATGTTTTTTATTCAAACTTGATGAATCATTAAGCAACCGACTACACGTTCTAACACTGTTATATGACATTTGTTGGTTCAACAATGTTAGAGCGTATAGCCGGCAAGTTAGATGATGTTTGACTAACACTTTTTTGTTTGATCGAAATCTAACATGCCGGCTACACGTTCTAACATTGTTGAACCAACAAATGTTAGAACGTGTAGCCGGGGCTTTAATGAATCATTGAAACAGGAACGACGAATTTGCTCGTACTCATGCCCACGCGTATAATGAAAACTTGTTCAAGAAAAACGCACGTCCTTGAAATATATAAATAAACCACACAGCTGTAAAATATTATCATATGAAATACGATTTCTCCCCGACCATCCAACGACCAGTATTTACAGCTACCCTAACAGTGAGAGTGCGTATTGGAATTTACTTACACCCTGCCGGGTTGTGATGGCGATTGGAGAAGGGAGAAACGAAAACTTATTGGGCCATAGTCTTGCTTTATAGCTCAGCATCCAGTCGTACCATCGTTTCAACCTTGACCCCTGACAAAGCATCCTTTTTAAAATGGAAATTATCTTCTAATGAAATACAAATAAGTAAATGATGCAATAAAAAAATATTGTTAATGCTTGTTATAAGTAATGTACTTTCTACACTCTGCTAGGAATCCTGTCAATTCGGAAACGGAAGCAATCGAAGTGAGATATGGTTTCATAAATCAAGTATTAGAATCTGCTCTGCAGACTTTAGGATACAGAGAAATGAGGAAGCGTGAGGATATCAGTTACTTTCTTCCATGTCCCTTGGGAACATTTTCGAACTCTTCCTCTCATGTCGCGAAAGGATGTACACCATGTCCTGCAGGTATGATACAAACGTCTGTTGACTTTCAACATTCATACCTTTTTAAGTATGGAATCAAACGCCACCAAACTTCCTGACTTTTCCGAAAAAATTATCTGGTAACAATTTGGTAAGACATTCATTATCCACGTGACTTAATGTTTCCATGGCAACAAGATTGCGATGGCCGCCTTTTTTAAATTTGTCGTTATAAGTTTTAAATTTGTACACCATTTAACGTTTCGAGTCAATTTGGACAAGACTTTGGAGAAATCCAAGACGGCGACTATGTAGAACATCGTTTCATCTTGCGGACCGCAGAGAAAACAGTTGGGGTTGGAATATCTTCTCTAGATGTCATTGTCATAGCTTTAATGCTCTTGATGTTATGTCATAGAAAGTCATAGCTTTAATGCTCTTGAGGTTTTTGAAGTTGTTCTCCATGTTTTTCAAAATTTGCATTTTGTTAGCTTTTCCATGAAAAACTTAAGTTTTTGCAGAGCTTTTACATTTTTATGCCATTTTAGCATTTTTATTAGCTCTGATTATTTTTGACAGTTTTATGAGGTTTTGGAGGTTTTTTTTTATGAGAAATCCAGAAATCCAAGATGGCGGATCCAAAATGGCGGCTGTGCTAAACTAATTACGCAATTCCCACGTCATATGGCGTCATCTTCCCATTTTGTGGACCGCAAAGGAACCAGTTTTGGACATACCATATCATACTCTTTAGGTTTCAATGTGATAGCTTAAATGCTCTTGAAGTTATTACCAACCTGCATATAAGAAAATCACACTTTAGAAGTTTAATAAGACAGTCAGTTTCAACTGTCGAGCGTGCAGCAAGGTATACATTCCATTGTGCTTTGTTTTCAGGTGGATATTACTCAGATGATGTTGGGTTCGTAGGTACAAGCTGCAAGAATTGTCCAAATGGTTCTTTTGTTGCCTTCGATAAAGCACCGGGAAAGCAATCTCAAGATTGCAAAACTTGTCCCTCAGGTAAACGTAACCTTACATTAAAATTATATACAGCTCAAAAAAACATCTTTTTGAGACTTCATTTGTGATACTTTATATACTTTATATAGTCTGATCTACATTCAATGAATATATATATATATATATATATATATATATATGTACACCCTTTTGCAAAAATATTGAGACTTAAAAATAAATTCTGAATACTTGTGTAGAAAAAATTAACGGTCATTTGTATACAACAACAACAACAATTTATTTCGGTGTTCCCATATAAATACATGGTATTTCCTTTACAAGTAGTACGTATTAAGTATTACATGTAAGTATAACAACAACAACAAAGAAAAAGAAAGAAACGGGTATATCTGATTATTAAATTAACATAGATTGTCGATTTAACATTGAATTATAAATATAAGCAGCGGTAGTCCTACAGACAAAAGGATCAGTGCTGTTAAAGAGAAACAAGATTTTAGAAGTATTGTCTAGATTATTAAAATTTTGATATCTATCATTTATTTCACTGAAATATTTCTTGCGTAAATTGTTGTGATGATGGCAGGTGAATAGAAAATGTGATTCGTCCTCAATTTCATTTAAGTTACAGAAGGAACAGATTCTTAAATGTTCGGGTGTCTTGTTGTGTCTGCCAGTTTCAATTCTTAATTTATGGTTTCCAAGGCGAAATTTATTTATTTGCTTTTTGTGAAGGGGATTTTTTATCGAATCCAAGAAGTCTGCGGCTTTATGGCAATCCTTTTTAAAGGAGGAATAGAATTTAAGCTTTTTATTTAAATTTAACAAATGTAGTTGATGACTAACTGAAGTTGTGTTAACAGTTAATCGAATACGTGTAATAAGGGTATTTGGATTTTTAATATCTAAAGTGGAAATATACAGTGGTGTAATATACAGTGGTGTAATAGAGATGTTTCGCATAAGCACACTCCATATGATAATGACCTACTAATAGTGGCTATCACCTACTAAGTATGCTAATTTCAGACGAAGCTGTGAAAGTCTTTATTTCATCAAATTAAATTTAATTTTAATCATTAAAATAATTTTAACAGAATAAAAAATATTCGAACTAAAGATTTATTGACTATTGCTGACAATAAAATCCATTTTTAACAAATTATTGGCAACCGCTAACTAGTTTTAATTTAAATATATGATCTGTTCGATCTATTCGTTATCATTTTTCTTGATTAATTAATTTTTTGTCTACTTTGTTTCATACAAATATTTTGCGCACAGTTTAGTCACTTAGTTCTTCAAAAAGCACTACATGTCTCTGGGCGAGAAAAGTGCACAGCTCCACCACTACGGGCTGAAACCAGCGGGGGTGGCGCCAAATGCTTCCAACCGCTTTGTAGCTTTTCATGTATTTTATTGTATGTTCAATGATGATTCTACACTTGGATAGTCGTCGATTGAATCTTCGTGCTCGCTGTCGATCGAGCCTTCCTAAGCGCCGAATTTGAGCAGCTCTAAAAGGTGTGAGAAGCGGTGGTACGTCTGCATAGCCTTTGTCTGCTAAAAGGACCAAGTTGGCAGGCATATCATGATAACGTGTTCCAGGCCCAATCCTTTCCATCATATTAAAGTTCCCCGCATCATTCATAGCTCCTAGAAAACCCGCCTGCAAGAACACTATATTTCCCAAGTTATCAACGATAAGTTGGGTGTTCATAAGATGGTAGTGGCGATGACCACTATAAAATTCGGCTTGCGGCTCAGCCTCCGGGCGATAAATTTTATGTGGTGTGCCATCAATGCAACCAACAGCATCGGGAAAAGAACGCCAATTTCCGCGTAAAGCATTCCATTCACCCATGGTAGGCCAGGTTACTTGATTCCGAAAATATCTCCATAAAGCTGGAATTACTCGATGAATCGTAGCCGAAACAGTTGGTGGACTAACGTCAAACATCAGCGCCAGTGTGTTTAAACAATGATACTTTCTGAGCCACATGATTGTCAACAATACCTTATTAATGCAATTCAATTTAGACCTCCTTCGTCTTTGTCTTGGATGACCATTTCTATTCCATCTAGACAAATCGTGAGATATATCTTCCGCAATTTCAGCCAAAGTTTCAGGCAATTCACCAGTATTCAGCCAAAACAAGTATCTTTGACTCTCTATCATTGAAAAAAAGTCTCTTCCGGTGAAGTCAAAGCCATGGAAAGTTGGGTCTAGACGATGCATGATCGGTAACGCTTCACCAATATTGGGTGGGGCTAACATTGTTGCCAGCAAAAGGAGACCAGGAAGCAACAATCTTAATAACTCTTCCTGTGCATCATGGTTCTCAAAGGGCGTTGGAATTGTTGTTATCATTATTAAAAATAAACAAACAATTTCCAATTGCCTTCGTAGCGACAATTCTCTTGGCATGCCTGTCAGACTGAAAACGTTTCTCTGTATAAACAATATTGTCAATTGAAACTGAAAGTTCTTTGAGTATATATATGTATATATTTTTTCGTTTTCGGTTTCATCAAAGGCTTCAAAGAACTGAAGAAATAATAACAGGAATATTTTGATCAAAAATAACACCGAAAGAGAAGTCCATGGGGCTCCTGCTAAGTCCCTGAACACTCCGATCTACTCTTTCTGTTTAATCCGAAACATAAAAACCTACCCCGCCTACATAACCACATAGGAATAATCAGAAGTAATGACTTTTTCAACAATTGTTTCTTTTGTGAGCACACACAAAGAAACGGCTTCACTGGATTCCCGATTTTGAAAACTCTAATCTTTAAAGTTGTTCGGCCAATATTAATTGCTTACAAAAAGGCCTGTGTACTGTTTTTTTGTCGCTGTCAATTTGCTCTACATGTGCTTGCCGTACCGATGGCAAACTTTTGGCGTCCAGTCAAATTTGCAGACGACGATGTGCCAAACTCTGATGGATTGCAAGGTATGTAGTCTAATTTCTGAAAAATACTCCTCCCAAACCTGGCTATGTTGTAAAAATTACCGTCCACTTTAGTTTCAGTGTCGTCGGAGACTAAACGGCAACGTTACCATGTGACGAAAGAAGAAGAGGAACTTGTGCTTAAAGCATACCATCAATGTACGGGTGGATGGGATGAAATCCTTGGATTTATTAAATCCCAGGTAACATCCATGTCGGGCAACTATTTAAAGAAGGAGAAAACGGTGAAGTATACTATAACAACGCAGAAAAAAAAGCGGCGATAAAGCGTGTGCAGAGGATTGTCAACCAAAATATAAAGAAAGCAAGCCAGGAAAGCGGACCAAGTACATCTAAAAGCATGCCGCAACCAAGCACCTCTCAAAGCATGTCGCAAATGATTAAAAAATCCAAAATGCGTTACGCGATGAAGTCCACTCCAGAGGAGCGACGGCTGAGTAAGTTTGCTTATGAAGCACATGTATAAAGTAGTGATTCTAGTGAAGAGGAACCACCCATTGAACGCGGTGACCCTTCTGGTGATGATGAAGAGAAGCCAGCTGAACCTAGCGGAAGCGATGTCTTCTGTGCGAAAGCACCAAAGAAACAAGAGAACAAGAAGAAGAAACGTCGTGAAAAGTATGCCAAGGAAGCAAATCAAGCACACACACAAATGTGCAATAAGGCCATGCGTATGATGGACAAAATTAATTCCGTTTTAGATAAATTTGAAGATACAAACAGCGACTGACTTTTACGAAATCGTGAATAAAAAGGTGTGTGTATATTTCAACTATCATGAAACTAGCTAAAAGGATTGAATAAACTTTGAATAAACTGCTTGTTCACGCAAAATAAAGGTATTCATGAGCTTCATCTGAAATTAGCATACTTATTAGGTGTTAGCCACTATTAGTAGGTCATTATCATATGGAGTGTGCTTATGCGAAACATCTCTAATAGAACTTTAGAATAACGTAATGTAACGCAACTACGCGCGCGCTGCTTACCAACTTTCAAATTAACGGTCATATGTATAATACCGCCAGCAGTTAAATTAACGGTCATTCGCTCAAGTTGCCTGATGAGTGTGGTCATATCTTGACCATACGAAACAGGACTGTAGCAATAAAGCGATGAATAACTTCTGAAGCCTGGATCTACATTCTCTACATAATAGAGACTTTAAAATATATATAAATATATATTCGTCCTTTGTGTTTATATCGCATACGCGACGATATAGGCGGCAAATAGTTCTCGAAGAGGGTACAGTAGAGTTTGTAAATGCTACTGTACCCTGCTTGAAAACTATTTGCTGCTTGTCAGCACGTATGCGATATAAACATAAAGGACGAATATATATTTATATATATTTTTAAGTCTCAATATTTTTTCAAAAGGGTGTATAGTAGTTTGAAAAGGCTACCCGAGCCAACGAAGATATCTCTTTTCAAGAAAGATCTGTTAAAGATTCTCAGTCCAAAACCTCGGTATGTGTAATTTTGATAAAAAGTTAAAAAGGCTTAGGACGGACAACTTATTGGAAGTTTAAGTAGTAAAAATGTATTTAAAAACGTTTCGTTCTTGCGACCTTCATCAGTTGTACAGCTATTGGAAAAAGTGATCTTAAATACAGTTTTACAATCCCTAAGTGTATTACCTACCCGTGAGAGTTCCCGGGATTTCTTGAGATTTATTCTTGGGAATTCTAAGAATTTCCCAGGATTTTCTTGAACAATTTCGCACGGGTAATCTAAACAAAATAGCTAATCACAAGATAAAAGTAGATTTTTTCAAAACACATTACGTAACTATATTGTTAAATTCAACAAAGATCAGATTCGAACATAACAAGCTCCCCAATGTGAGCCCCTGAATAGTTTCAGCGATGAATGTTGAATGTTCCCAAAGCACAAGAAAAAATAACGTTTGCCTAAAAAGTTGACGTTTTAAAGCTTGATTTTCTTTTCCGGCGTCACTGTGATACGATAGAGTTGTTGTTTTGACCGACTGATCCTCTGAACAAAATTAACGAAAATATATCACAAATTACGAAAATATAAGGCGGATAATTAAGAAATATCCCCTTTCGGGAACAGATAATCTTACATGTTTTCTTTTCATATCAACACAAACTGTATTTTACGTTCAACACTTAATGATGAATTTTTGTAATATGGTTTGGTATAAGCAGTCTGTCGATTTCGGCTCATTTTTGTTACCCAACCAGATTTCTGCGTAAATTCGGCTTAAGGAGCATGGATAGGTTTGTAGTCCGACTCTTCACCAAGGAAATCACAGCGGTTGAAAGGAAACTTGTTTGTTATACCATAACTAAAGTGAATATGTGTTTAAAAATTGGTATAAATGGGGATTCATTTTCATTCCCACTGACAAATTTTAGTGTCGTCTCTGATCGGTATTTCCAATATTAAATGTATCCAAACTTCAATCTTTCACAGGTACAGAGACAGATGCCTTTGCCGGTCTTCGTGGCTGCCCATGCTTGAAACAGTATTATCGAACCCATATGTTCAAGGAATGTCGGAAATGCAAAGGAGGAATGGAATGCATGGATGATTACTTTTCTTTGAAACCTGGTTATTGGTGGAGGTGGAGGAACGAGACTCATAAAGATCGTTACCAGTATTTTGTTAAAAATCTTTTGACATCCTGGCCTGCATTAGGCGGCACTGATGTACAATACCCTTATCCCATACCGACGCCTTACAGATGCCCGCTTGAAGAGTCTTGCAAAGGTGGTTTAGATTCTCCTTGTAAGATCGGTTACAAAGGTCCACTCTGTAGTGTTTGCAGTTCTGGATATTACAAACAGTTGGAAACGTGCAACAGATGCCCATCCAAGACGTGGATCGCTGGACAATTGTGCATTATTGCTGTCGTTACTTTGATTATCATAGCCGTTTCGGTTTGGACAAGCAAGAAAAAGAATGCAAAAGATGAAAACGATGAAAACGAACCATCACTAATAGACACGTTTTTATCCAAAATCAAGATCGCAATTGGCTTTTATCAGGTCACTTACGGTCTACTGGAAGCGTTTTCGTACATATCATGGCCAGATTCTCTGCAAGTTATCGGCAAGTATTCAGCAGTATTTCAGCTGAATATTCTTCAGATGGCTCCAGTCCACTGCCTTTCTCCGGGACTACACGTAGATGCCTTTGGAAATCTGTTTGCGATTATGTCGGTAAATACTGCTGTTATTGGCTTTGCAGGGGTAGTATATGGAGTGCGTAAACTTATCATCTCAAGGAATCGATCCCTGCAGAAGGAAGAGAAGTCGAGTAAAGTTTCCGAGTTAAAAGAAGCGGTTTATAGAAATTTGTTTTTCATTCTGTACTTAACATACCTCAGCACTTGCTCCAAGACGGCATCTGTCTTGCCAATAACTTGTCAGAGAATTTGTCAGGACCAAGAAGACGAGACGTGTTCCAAATATCTTAAAGCAGATTACAGCATACAATGCCATAATTCAGGGTACAACCAGCTGGTAATCGTGGGGTATATATCCGCTGTCTATATCATCGCCCTTCCAGTGGCCACATTCATCGCTCTTTGGAGACATCGAAGAATAATAATAGCCGCCACGAACGACGAGACATCTGGGGATCCAGGCCCAAGTACCGAAATGATCACAGGGTTGCGTTTCCTCTTCGAAAACTACGAAACTCGTTCGTGGTATTGGGAGCTCGTTGAGATGTCCCGTAAAGTAATCATTACTTCTGGTCTCATCCTCGTGGGGCAAGAAACCAGATCATATATTGGTTTAACATGGGTCGTTGGTGGGATGTATGGGGTGCTTTTTGCCTGGATCCAGCCCATACAAGACGCTTTCGAGAACAGATTGATGACGGTATCCCTTGCGGTTACTGTTGTTAACTTGGGTATTGGTGCGGTGAGTAAGATTCCTGCAGAGAACGTACCCTCTTCGAACAACGCATACACGGACGCTGTCATATTCAACATACTGGTTCTTGGAGCAAATACCCTGGTCATGGGGCTTCTTTTCTGTAAGAAAACGTGGTTTAACTTAATTGGTCGTAGCATTTTTTATCATTAACACTTACCTTGTATGCTCAAACGCGAGTTAAAGTCCTTAGACACCTTATTATGCAACAAGTAAATTTTACTTGCTCTGTCACCTTTTGAATGGATAAGGGCCTTGTCGCACTACAGTTAAAAACAAAAATTAGCCCGTGCAAAAATTGAGGAAAACAACATTTTTACTGAGTTTTATTTATTGCCAACGTTAAGACCATGCGTCAATTTCTAATTAGTCATGCGCGGAGCGGTATGCAAAGCGGCATGAGTTAAAATTTGCCCTCCGTTTTTCTTTTTTATTCTTTTTGTTATAATTTTTTTTGTGTCACGATTTTGCATGCAAATTTATACACGCGTATTTTTAAATTGTGCACTTCCGGTTCATAGGTTTTCCATTTACACTTCCTGTTTAGTGACTTCCGACTACTCTCACTTCCGGTAAAACAGCATTACTGAAGTGTCGTCACGACAGCGTCTCCTACAACCCTACTTACATTACTAAATTTCACGTTAGGTATACACCGAATGCA
The DNA here is from genome assembly GCA_024195265.1 of Dendrophyllia cribrosa. Taxonomy (NCBI): domain Eukaryota; kingdom Metazoa; phylum Cnidaria; class Anthozoa; order Scleractinia; family Dendrophylliidae; genus Dendrophyllia; species Dendrophyllia cribrosa. The sequence continues at coordinate 24,849,441 of JAJLRJ010000014.1, read as the reverse complement.
AATATGGCTGCCGATTTATTATTCTTTTATGTGTATGTAAATTAGCCTGACTGGCCTCGTTAGCATGTGCATAGCTCGAAGGAATGTTTACTCTAAAATGGGGCTAGTCAGGCTTATTAACATACATATAAAAGAATAATAAATCGGCCGCCATATTTGCATTCGGTGTATATATAAGACTTAGACGAATCACTGGCTTCATTGTGGTACAGCCTTCATTTACAAAACATTCAATAGTAAATAACCTGGTTTTCAGGAACAATGACTGAATGAAAGGAGTAACTCTTCTCCATGTCGGACATCTTCTTATCATGTTTAAAATATACTATCAAAAAACATTGTTACTCATGCGTATGAGTATAAACTGCTTGGAGCCTCTTGTTTCTTAAGAATCACTTTCCTTAAAGGAATAAAATAGGAGGAGCAAATTGGACCTAGAAAAAGCCAACGGTGAGCAAAACCGTATCTAAAACCGTGTCTATCCACGATTTGAAGAAAAACGCGAAAATAGTAAAACACGATCACCTTTTGCACTATGTTGTTACCCAATTATTAATTTTCAGGCATTTACACGTCTATACGCCTGTTTTCCAAGTTTTTGATGGTGAAATGTTTCATTATAATTGTAGTATCCTATTACGTCACAGGACATGCGCATTAGCGGAGTCAGAATAGGCTGTGTACGAATCAATGTGAAGATGCATTAAAAGGAATATTTACAACCCAAGATTCTATATCTGGCGACGAGGATGACTAAAGCGAACTTGAGAGGATAGCTAAAGCGAATTTACAGCCACCTTGGAACGAATTCACTCGGCAAACGTGCAATCGTCCGTGCAATCGTGTTCGGTTCTCAACGCCACGTGCGCTGGCCGTCATTTCACTAAGGCGCGAATTCACAAATCTCGACAAAGTTTGCTCAATAATTTGCTGTCGCTACAAGATCACATCCAAGATTACTTCGAAAAATTACTTCCAAAGATTACAAGAAACAATTTCACGACTACCGGAGCGAAATGGCGACTGTCTTGCCTCCATTTCCTGCATTTTCAGTACACGAAGACGACGCTTCAGTCGGCCCACGTTGGAAAAAATGGCTGAAACGATTCGAAATGTATCTCGCGGCTAATGATATCAAAGATACAACAAGAAAGAGAGCGCTGCTACTATACTCCGCTGGTGAAGAAGTGAGTGACGTATTTGAAACGCTTCCAGATCGAGGAGAAGACAAGGAATATGACAAAGCCGTCGCTGCCTTGAACGCTTACTTCCAGCCAAAGGTAAACAAAACCTATGAAATTTACAAGTTCAGAAATGCCACTCAGAATTCCGGTGAATCTCTAGATACCTACTGCACACGGCTTAGGCGTCTGGCGCAAACATGCGAGTTCGACAAAGAAGACGAAGAAATCAAATCACACATTGTCATGTCCTGTTTATCTTCACGCTTACGGCGAAGAGCCTTACGAGAAGACATGGATCTCAAGGCTTTACTCGACTATGGTCGTGGTTTAGAAATGTCTGAAATGCAAACTAAAGGCATCGAGGAGTAGGAAAAGCTAGCCAGAGTAACGGAAGTCCAAACCGTCAAAGAAGGAAAGCGCCCGCCTGAAAACAAAAAATGCTACAGGTGTGGAGAAAACTACCCTCACAAAGGACGACCTTGCCCAGCACTGAATGAAACTTGCAAACACTGTCACAAGAAGGGCCATTTTGCCAAAGTATGTAGAAGCAGATTTTCTACCAAGAAGGTCAATACCGTGGAAGTAAACGATGGCGATGACTCCACCGATGAAGAATACACCTACCGTATCACTCCCCATTCCATGCGTGACAAGATTCAACCGTTAACTGACATTACCATTGGGGGCAAAACAGTGAAATGTCTAATTGACTCAGGAGCAGGAGTGAATGTTATTGACACATGTTCCTTCAATCAGCTGAAGAACATTGACCTCACACCTACCTCAAAACGAATCTATGGTTATAGATCTACTGAGTCTCTACCGGTTGTTGGAAAGTTCCAAGCCGAAATCAAATCAGGCGTGACCAGCAAGTCGACCGTCACGCAATTCTGTGTTGTCGATGGCAGTGATGGGAATTTAATCGGTTATGAGACGGCAGTTGACCTTGGGCTACTGCACATCATAAACAGTGTGTACACACCTAAAGATGACAACATCCTTGAAGACTACAAAGATTGCTTTGAGGGGCTAGGGAAGATGAAAGACAAAACTGCAAAGCTACACATTAATGACAGTGCAAAACCACTTGCTCAAAAGTACCGCAGACTACTGTTTCACATCCGTGACCAAGTCGAGGCTGAACTAAACAAGTTAGAGGAACTTGACATAATAGAAAGAGCTGAAGGTGCAACTCCGTGGGTCTCCCCAATAGTGGTAGCCACAAAGAAGACCGGAATACGCATATGTGTCGATATGAGAGCGGCTAATCAGGCTATAGAACGGGAACGGCATCCAGCTGTACCCACTGTAGAAGACCTGATTGTTGATCTGAATGGAGCCACTCTTTTCAGCAAGATAGACTTAAACCAAGGATATCACCAGCTTGAGCTCGATGAAGAATCCCGAAGCATCACTACTTTCGCTACTCACATATGCTTGTTTCGCTACAAGCGACTAAGTTTTGGAATTAAGTCAGCAGCTGAAGTCTTTCAGAAATCCATAGAAGATGTTCTCCAAGGGATCGAAGGTGTTAGAAACATATCTGACGACATAATAGTATTTGGCAAGAGTCAAGCTGATCATGACATTTCTTTACGAACTGTTCTTCAGAGAATGAGAGAAAACAACTTCGATGCAAATCCTGAGAAGTGTCTGTTCAACCAGTCATCCATTGACTTTTTCGGTCATCGCTTCTCTGCAGATGGCCTCAGTGCTGATGACAAGAAAATTTCGTCCCTCATCAATGCCAGCCCTCCCAAGAATGCAACAGAAGCACGCAGCTTCCTCGGCTTGGCCCAGTACCTTGCACGTTTCATCAAGGACTTTGCATCCATCTCTGCTCCAATCCGTCTACTCACACATCAAAATGCCAAATGGGTGTGGGGACCAGAACAGCAACACGCATTTGATTGCCTTAAAGCTCGTATGGCAACTTCAGAAGTCATGAAATATTTCAATCCATCGCTCAAAACAGAGCTGATTGTCGATGCCAGTCCGGTCGAACAGGGAGCAATCCTTACGCAAGTGACAGAAGATGGAGGGACAAACATTATAGCATATGCAAGTTGGTTCACTTACTGATTGCGAAAGCCGTTACAGCCAAACCGAAAGAGAAGCTCTTGCCGTGGTCTGGGGAATTGAACACTTCCACCTGTACCTTTATGGATCATCCTTCCAGGTAATCACAGATCACAAGCCACAAGAGACAATTTTTAACAATCCCACTTGCAAAGCTAGTGCAAGACTTGAAAGATTACAGCTGCGTTTACAGCCATATAAAGTCAAGGTTGTTTACAAGCCAGGAGCAGACAATCCAGCTGATTACACGAGTCGCCATCCGGATCCCAAACAGGCAAAGACTTCCAGTCGTTTGTCCAGAGTTGATGTCTATGTTAACTTTCTAACCACTAATGCTGTGCTCCCTGCTGTTACACTTCAGGAAGTTAAAGATGCAACAGCAGCTGATGAAACATTGCAGACTCTGGCAAAAGTGATAACAACCCAAAGATGGCACGATGTTGGAAAAGATGTCAGTCAGTATCAACAGATCAAACAGGTACTGTCAGTATCAAATGGTGTAATTCTGAGAGGAACCCGCATAATAGTTCCTGAGAAGTTGCAAAGTCGAATGATTATGCTAGCCCACACTGGACACCAAGGGATAGTCAAAACAAAACGTTTTCTGCGAGACTCAGTCTGGTTTCCAGGGATGGATAGAATGGTGGAGGAAGCAGTAAAAGGGTGTCTACCATGTCAAGCTGCAAATCATGATCCAAAGTCAACAGCGGAACCTCTACAAATGTCCCCGCTGCCTGCGGTCCCTTTCCGAATGGGGACTACTTGTTAGTCGTGACGGATGATTTCAGTCGGTATCCAGAAGTGGAGATTATAAGGTCAACCTCCGCCAGATCAGTGATCCCCATCTTGACAGCATTTTTGCCAGACAAGGTATCCATGAAATAGTGAGAACGGACAATGGTCCCCCATTCAACAGTGAAAGTTTTTAGATGTTCGCCTCCCACCTTGGTTTCAAACATCGCAGAATAACTCCTGTGTGGCCTAAAGCAAATGGTGAGGCGGAGAGATTGATGAGGACGCTAGAGAAGGCAATTAGGACAGCAGTCATTGAAGGCAAGAGCTGGAGGCAAGAATTATTCACTTTCCTTTGACAGTACAGGACATCTCCTCACAGCACGACAGGAAAGTCTCCTTCAGAGTTGCTAAATGGGCGAAAGCTCAAGTCCACACTACCTCGGGTGCAGCACGATCAGACACCTCCGAAATTCAGAGAAACTGATGCCAAAAGAAAGGAGAAGATGAAAGAGTATGCAGATAAGTGCAGTCATGCCAAAGGCACAGACCTAAACGTTGGTGACAAAGTATTGGTAAAGCAGCCAAAGCAGAACAAGATGTCCACACCATTCAACCCTGAACCATTCGAGATCAAGGAAAAGAAAGGAAGCATGATTACAGCTCAGAATGCAGAGCGCACTGCACCAGAAATGTATCATTCTTTAGAAAGCTACCTCCCAACATGCCAGTGCACCCTGTTCCAAGTGACGAGGAAGATCAATCTTCACCTTTCATTGAGGCAGCTGAGGCAGTTGAACCCACTGGACCGCCCGCAGTAGTACACGTACCAGTTACACCTGATGAATCGCCTGCAGTTGTACCAGTTGAACCACCTGCACTTCAGATCGGTCAGAGCAAGAAGAGCGCCTGAACATTTCAAAGACTATGTTACTTGAACATTATGCCTTTTGAACATTCTAGACTGATAAGTTTACTGTTTTAACATTTCAAAGAGTATAGTACTTGGACCTTTTTGTTGCTTGGACATTATAGATACGTGTAATGAGCCCAAGAAGAAGCATGTTGAGTTCATGTTATGACTTATTGAACTTTTTACTTAAAGGAAGAGAGGGATGTAGTATCCTATTACGTCACAGGACATGCGCATGAGCGGAGTCAGAATAGGCTGTGTACGAATCAATGTGAAGATGCATTAAAAGGAATATTTACAACCCAAGATTCTATAATAATGCACTTTTTAATTACAGAGAAAATCATAAAACTAAATGCATGGCGTTAAGTGTGAGCTTAAATATACTGAATGATTTTAAGCAAATATTTCTAGTTGTAACAAAACGCTTTTTTTCTTTGCCGTTTCTTCTCAGTTCAGTATGCAGTACACCTATATGAATATCTAAAGGAATGGCGCCAAAATCCACATTTATCCCTTTCTTGCTGTCTGGGTTTAGTTCTCCCACTTATCGCATTGCCGGAGGAAATGAGTGGATTAGCTGGAACGAACGTCCTTGACACTCAACTGGACACTGGACAAATGGAAATGACCACCATTACAGATGCTGTGAAAGACACTGGCGTTATTGATGTCACTCTTGAAGAAACAGAAGAGCATGATAATAACATCCCAGCGGAAGAGCAGGACGACAATTGTAATGGCGATCAGTACAGCAATGGAAAATGTGACCAAGGGGCACAAACAAAGCTCTCGTCCCTTTTCCTTATCGCTGATGTTTGCCATGAGCCAGTGGAAGAGGCCCATATCTAACAATATGTAAGAAATTAAAATACATCAACAGGTAGACTATTTTGAAGGAAATATAGTTGAAAAACTGATTAGAACGCGAAATACAAATGCAGATACATAAAATCCAGTAGTGAATTCAAATACGCTCCTACACAAAAAGAAAATTAGACATCATTTATTTCAAAATCAAGAAAGAAAACGGATCCACATCTTTCAATATTTAGGTGGTTGAAAAAAACATTTGTTTCACTCATTAAAAATTAAATTATAAAACATTTAAAAGTAAAAATTGGGAGAATAACTTAAAAATAATTACAGTGATCTAAGCTCAAGAAATCTTACGGAGATATGTCTCATCCCATTTAAATGGCCTGGTGAATAATGTTCTAGTACATTCTTTAGGTTTTTGTTTCTTACGTAAGACCGCTACTCCTTTTATCCTAGGTGTCTGTCTTCAACATCGAAGCAACGTTGGTTCGGCTAAGGAAAGAGTACTAGTAGTACCAACGAAATTCCTGCGCATTAATAGATCTCTAGATGTTTTTTGTAGTATAGTTTTCAATTTAGCGTAAAGTTAAAATCAGGAAAAGAGAGCATTTATTGTAAGCACATGCTGTTTTAGTAGCTGTTCGTTTATTCTTGACACACATTTTGGTAAAGTTTCCCGTCAATCGGTTGATTTTATTTTAATTTAGAGTAGGATAGGCAAAAGTAGGAAAACAATTATCCAATATATTCAGCTTTTATTATCGCCTTTAAAGCTATTTACAGTGGAAGTCTAATAACTTTAAATCTTCTGTGGAAACAAAATCTATTCGATTTATTTGGGGTTAATCTACAATGATATAATGCATTCAGAGTAAAGTAGGGGGAAGTACTCTAGATTGGAGTTTGCGAAAGTTTGAATTAGCGAGCTTCGTTGTCAGTCTTTCAGAAAATAAAAAAAAAACAGGAACAGTAGAGCAAACAAGCAAATTAAATTAAAGTATTTATCCCGTTGTCTGCTGTAAGAAAATTGTAGCCGTATTAATAGCTTTGGTAGAATTTAAAAGCAGGAAAAGCTTGTGCATTAAAGTTACTCAGGGTTTAAGCTAAAGAAAGTTCGAATCAACAGTGCGTTTCAGTTAGCGAGCTTGTGTTGCCTGCTATAGAAGAAATACATTGTAAGATATCTTAGCCTTTAAGGAGTAAAAGACAAAAGCAGAAAAATAGACAATCAATGTAATCCATCATTTTAATTGATATTTATGTTAACGATCAAAGTGTTTATCCCAATGATCAAAGTATTTATCCATTTCGCCCGCTGTAAGAAAAATGTATACGTTTTAATAGCTTTGGTAGAAATTCAGGAAAAGCTTTTGCATTTCATTTTGAAAGTGACTCCGCGGGACGAGAAAGTTCGAAGCAACAGTGTGTTTAAGTTAGCGAACTAGTATAATATATATGGTACCTGCTAAAGAAGAAATACGTTGTAGGGTGTCTTAGCTTTAAGAAGTAAAAGACAAAAGCAGGAAAATAGACATTCAATGTAACCCGTCATTTTAATTCATATTTATGTTAACGATCAAAGTATTTAATATCCCTTTCGCCTGCTGTAAGAAAATTGTAGACGTTTGAATAGGTTTGGTAGAATACAAAAGCAGGAATAAAGCTGTTTAACAGTATCGACTATTGAAAGTTTTGATTAATTTGTGCACTTGCATTTCATTCGCATTTCACAATTACAATTATTCATTACCACAAGAGAAAGGGTTTAAGTACATTGTGCAAGACACCTCTTGCCAGTCCCAATGTACCGACCTCCACGAGCTTTAAGGTGGTCAGACACGAGGGGTCATGTAGCAGGGACATGTCGCAGCGACCTTAGCAATGACAAAAATCTGTGTAGTACACACTGAAGGACATGTAGCAGGGAGTGCATGCAGCGGGGACATGTAGCAGGGAAAAGATCATAGCGCTTGCACACCACATGAAAATGTCGCGGGGACATGTCTCAGGAACATCTTGCAGCGACACGTCCACTCTTGTGAACTGATACTATCATAATTGTGCAACACCAATCTTGGGGACATTTTGTCCCCGCGACATGTCTCACGGAGTTCAACTTGTTGAACTTCATGGGACACATCGCGGGGACAAAATGTCCCCAAGATTGGTGATGCACAATTATGATAGTATCAGTTCACACGAGGGGACGTGTCGCTGCAACATGTTCCTGAGACAAGTCCCCACGACGTTTTCATGTGGTGTGCAAGCGCTATGATTTTTTCCCTAGTACATGTCCCCGCTGCACTCCCTGCTACATGTCCTTCAGTGTGTACTGCACAAATTTTTGTCGTTGCTAAATGTCGCTGTGACATGTCCCTGCTACATGACCCCTCGTGTCTGACCACCTTAACAAGTTGAACTCCGTGAGACATGTAGATGGTCAATATTTCTATAACAATGGTAAGCACCCGGGTAAATTCCTCTTGGCTGACGATGGTACAGACATTATATATTTGGGGTGCTCCAGAGCTAAAAGGTCTCCATTACCGCCAGGCGCCCGAACAAAGAGATCAGTTTTCCAAAGAAGTAAATGCCTTGAAAAAGAGAAACCAAGAGCGTATGGAACGGAACAGGTTGTTGACCAGTAAGGAAGAAGAGTTCCTTGATCTTCCAGGAGGCGAGTAAATTGATTGTGAATGCCTTACACCCAAGCAAAGAGAGCAATGTCTTGACAAGGAACTGAAAAAAACGAAATGCTAAACAAGCGACCAAACCCCTCACATTGCACCCGTTTTCACCTCGTTGGAACCCAATTTTTTTTTAATGGGAGTATAGAAAAAAATATCCAGGAGAGAAATTCGAAAACCGAGGAGGAGCCTGACACTCCAAGACTGGCAGGCAATACGTTGTCACCGACCGCGACAATATTATCATAACCCCTACTCAGTTGAAAGGGCATGTTTATGATGATGTGATGGTACGTAGTCGGATAAAAGACTATCCTGGTGAAGCTACCTTCAAACCTGGCTGGGTGAACTTTTGAACAGTGTACAGTTCGCGCCAATAGGGGAGCAAAGCTTACTTACAAAGCAGTAAATTTATAAGGGGGAGGTATCGGGTATGGTGAAGAGAAAATCGTTTCGTTGCTTGGAGATCTAGCTTGAACGGGAACCAACTGCACCATTGCACATTTTATAACTGATAACTGGTTCCACATCCTTACATAACTAGTATGTGACGTTAACGAAGGAATCGGGTAACATAAGCAAAGTTAATACAATTATAAAGTGTGGTTATAACAAACGAAAACACCATGTGATCAAGAACCACAAAATTCCTTTATTTGTCAAAAAGCTTATGTTTGCTTCTAACCGTGCCGCTTCACGGAAAAGAAAAATGTTACAACATCGTTGTATAAATATAGAATGTAAACCACACGTTTGTTAATAAACGGTTAACTCCTTAAATCCCGATAACTTGAAACGCAAGAGAGTACACAAAGCTATTCGAGGCTGATTGAGTGTTTGAGGTATCGAGGGTTAACTGTGTAACGAAGTGAATTAACAGGATAAACCGTATTTAGTTTGTGTTAGCGAGAGGTTTCGGGTTACAGTGGCGACTGACGTTATGGAGATTCTTCACTGCACTTTAGATCCTTACTCTTAGATCAGCCACTGCATTATACAAGAACAAAATGAGATTATAAAAACTAGAAAAGCAATGTAATTTCTGGTGTTTGAGTAATGGCAATGCGATTAGTCAGAAATTGATATTTCTATGGCACAGTACCAGCAGGGGGTGGGTTCGACTGTTACAGTTCGTGATGGGTAACATGCTGCCTATAAAGTCATATTTTGTCACGTGGTGAGGCATTCCAGGCCAGCTCCAGTGGCATTGATGTTTTTATTATTATTAAGAGATTTGTATTTTGTTTTGCTTAGCTTTGCATTTGAAAGCCTCGTAGATGGGCTTTTATTGTTTGTAGCTTGAGCCATGGTTCCTATCCAGATTTCCTCCTTTTTTCCTCACAGGAGTTTTTTCTTGCAGGTTTTTTCTGGCGCAGTTTATTTTTTGAGCAGTTGCTCAGCTCTGTAAAGTGTAGTGCAAGTTTAGGATATATCTAGTTGTAATTATCGTTTCGAACTTGTGTAGTTCGAACCGGCTGCTGGTGCGAGGTCGCAGTAACCAACAAAATAAACCTTATGGATTGCACATGTTTGCTGTGAAGTCAGTGGAGTTGAAATATTATATTTATTAGCCAGCTTACCTTGTAGGCTGCAATGTCCAGATTCATATTTTTAAGATGTTCAGAATAAAAAACTCGATATATTTAGGCGGAAAAATTCATATATTTAGTTATATTTAGTTGCTCTTTTCTATGTTTCAGACAGTTTCTGTAAAATTGCTTGAATTTAAGGACCTTTTAAAAACGTGGGCATTTTTAGTCATTTTATACCTCTCACTATTTCTTACACATCAACAGCCAGAAGCAAATATAAATTTTGCCACGCAAAAATCTAAAAAATAAAATCAGTTTACGCAAATTGAGAGTTAAAACCGAGAGCTTTCGTCTAATCTAAAGACAGACAGAGATATGATATGAAACTCAGGAAAATGGCAGAGAATCCCTAAATTGACAAGCGTTTCGTGTCATTACAAATGTAAAAAGTTCAATTTAGAAAATAAAAAACTGAACAAACACATGTCTGCCTGCAGCGAAAAGTCCGTAAAAGAACTGCAGCGAGGACAGTAATTTTTAGAAACCTTTACACCGTTAGGACACAAATAAATATTTAAGAAAGCGTTAACTGTAGTCCAAAACCATCATCAAAAACCTTTCAAACAGGCAAATTGTTTTGAAAGTGCTTGGTCGCTGTTCAACTGCATGTTTACAATCTTTTTAATTCCTAAAGTCATGTACTGGTACTAATCCACTCAAATTAAAGATAAGGAACATTTTTTTTTACAAAGTCCGTATCATATTCCAAAGCCGAAAAATACAAGATATTTTTCTCCTTCATTCACTTCTTGGCGAGCTGTTAAAACTTTGAATTTCGAACCAGGTTTCATTCAGCTTCACCGAGAAACATTGCTACACAACGCAAAATTAAACTCGCTTGGATGGTCGGTGACCCCATTTTTAATATAATAGATAGTTTTTATTTTCCAGTTCTCCACAGATGTGAAAAAGTGAAAAAAAAATCAATGCAAGAAGTTAAAATTTTTTCCATTTTTCTACCCGCGCGACATCCAATCTTGCGACTTGCGGCTGTCAGAGTTTGCAAATGCTGTTGTTTGAAGATTACATTTCCTTTAAGGGACGTCACTAGTTGAATGAATTTGCTTAACAGACCTATTCATATAAAATTTGGTATAGAAAATAGCGGTCGGAAACGAAGTTGATGAGCCTCCATTTTTATGCATTTCTGTTACGAGTAACTTATTACCTAGCTGTAGCAAAAGTTTTATAAAAAAATCAATGTTAGAAAATTCTCGCGCGACCGTCCTTAAATCCTCTGCACGAGAAACAAAAAAACCGTTGGAGTTAACAAACGTTCGAGTTAATCTACAATGATAGAATGCATTCAGAGTTAAGTAGGGGAAAGCACTCTGAATTGGAGTTTGCGAGAATTTAAATTAGCAAGCTTCGTTGAAAATTGGTTATGAGTTTTGTTAGAAAATTCGGTATAGAAATAAAAAAGTCAGAAACAGAAAGGTCATGAAATAAGAAGGGACAAAGTTTAATTTCATAATAATTTAATGGCTGGTTTTGGCAAAAAAAATCAACAAAAAACAAGTGTTGAAGCAAAATATCAATCAAAAAAAGAGAATTCCCAATAAAGGGAGACCAACTTAAATGAAGATTTTGAAAAATAATAGTGAAGAAGGAATATGAGGGTTTCAATAATTTAAAAAGCAATGTAAAAAAATACATAGGATAAGCTTTGGTTCAGTCCTCAGGAATTACCTTTTCTTATATAAACGCTTTGTTGAATAATTGTCATGTGTTTAGTTACGTACCTGTAAAGCAGCCCAAGAAGGCAGGTGATTTTTCTTACAGGGATAACTTTTGGCCTCTAAAATTCTTAATCAAGGCTGCCATTTAGGATGCGTTCGATTGCTCGTATTTCGGAATAAGAATATGAGAATGGTCACAAAAAAATCACTTTCTTTGGAGATTTTGGAGCCACTGGAAAACTAAACATCTGCTATTTGACTGATTTATACCGCAAGTGTTCCTGAACAAACAATATTCTCTATTCTATTCTATTCTGTTCAGTATTCTATTCTGAGACTATTCTAGAAACTATTCTGTTATTTTTATTCCGGAATACGGTGAATCGAATGCGTCTTTAAAGAGTCGTTCTTGGCTTATTATTTCTCGGCCCTAAGGAACAAAAATGACATGAAAAAAGCTGTGGACTTAGAAGCCAACTAATGCAGCACAGTGCTTGTCGTGAAAAACAATTGTTTTGTTGATATTTAAGTTTTAGAAGATGGTTGATAGTAAAATTTAGATTTTATTTTTTTCAAATTTTTTTTTCTATAAAACAAAAGCTTTTTGAAATTATACAAAACAATAAAGGTCTGGCAATATAATGAAAAATCGACGGGAAGACTCATCAGTGGAGACATTTCTGTTCTTTTTTTCTTCTTCTTTGTTATGGAGGTTAGTTTATTCGAAACTTTTCTTTGGCAAATGTTGCCTTTAATGCAAATAAAATGTTTGTTTCATCATTCACCAACTAAACGAAAAAAGTGCCACAATGCGATGGCACTATTACTGTTTTATAATTAGCTGCGAAGCACACACAAAAAAGACTTACTAAAAGCCATTAAAAAAACGTAAAGCCATAACAATGAATAATTTTACGGCTAAGAGATAAAAAACATTTCATAAACCAAAAGCTTTTTCATCTTAAAATAAGAAATAAAGCTTTCGCGCAATGAATGAAAAACAGCGGGAAGCCTCAATTATGTTAGACGCATATACATATGCATTGGCTCGCGTCATCGTCTACCCAGCATTAGAACTTCTGAAATCATCGTAACCACTTGAAGAAACTTTGAGAAAGCATCTGGATGCTCGACGCTAAGTTAAACTGGTAAGTTAAAACAGAACCCAAGATACCAGTAACTTTTGTTGCGATTTTAAAAATACCTCCATGTATTTTCCTTCTGGCTCAACGGTCTATTAAGTATTGTTTGTAGCTAGTTAGTCGAGCGCACGCGGCATCTACTAGCCGAGATTAGGGGAAAAGTGACAAAGTAACGAGCTTGCGCCCTCGTTCCTCGCGCGCTGGATCCTTTCACTGAAATACAAATAAGACAATGCTCGCATTTTAACTTTACCATTACATATCATAATTCTTTGTCTTTGTGTCTTCAATTTCCTTATAACCTGCGATCAGGCTCTTTTTTAGTTTCACTTATTGAACCATGCCAGAGGTAACCCATTTTAGTGGAAATATTTTCTAGTATGGCATTTGTCAATGATTTTCTGTACAGAAAGCCTTGTAAATCTATTTCTGACAAATGGGGAAAACTCGCGCGTGAAATCCAGAACAATGCCTGGAGGTAAATTACAAATACTTTTCCGAGTTTGAATATCCAATTAGAGCGCGCAAGAAACACTATTCACCAGTTTGGTATAACCTCTGCACTGGTAGTTCTAACTTTATAACATAAAGCAGATTGCAAAGAATCTCTCTTAAATTTTCTAATCAACATTTTGTGCTCCCAGATGGTTTCTTCAAAGTGTTAATGAATAATCAATATAATAACACAGTTTGGAACTTGGATCATTGAGAATCAGATTCTTAATCTTAATCATGAACATTGTGTAACAAGAACCTGTACACAGCTTGAACTCGTGGCGTCTTTAACCCATTGTCATTTAAACACCAGTTCATGCATGGTCAGATTGCACAATCATATTATACCAAACAGTTTCAGTCCAAATTTAACTTTTACAAATCCACCACTGAAGCGATTTCTTAAAGTCTATTACAGTAGTACTGTTTTTTTCTTCTTCTAATTTTGCAAATAGGAACCTGTTTCAAGTTTTTGGCTCAAAAGGTTATTATGTAATGGGAGTTTAAATGCCAAAACTTTAGCCTACATATTCTTAATCACAAGGTTGTTATACGCGGTTGTTTAAAGTGAAACCAATTGAGGCAAGATAAGTTTTTTGATGATTGTCGACGTGAAAGGCATCACACATGTGGATTTCAGATAGCAATACCAAATAAAAGTAATCTTATTCTCCTTTACCTTTTTATACCTATCAGAAGTGCTCTTTGTCTTATTTTTTTTCCTACGGTGGGAGGATTCTACGCATCACTCTGCGCATCACTCTGCATGTGATGACAACTTCAACTCACAACACAACCATCATAATGTCAATAAAAAGAGTCAATAAAAATGTCTCACTTCTACCAAAAGTGTGGTATTTACATCCAGATCCAGAATTGTACCCAGTATAATGTTGTTTAATGCTGTGCATGCTATGTACTGTGAAACAAGCAGAGTTATTTAAATGAAAATCAAAGGCTCCTATGAGCCAACTCGTCAACATGGAACGCTATTTTTAGACTTAGTCGTACGGACCGGGAGCCACGAAGCGGGAGGGGAGTGAACAAAAAAAATATGCGCCTGTAGACACAACATTGCTCTGGCTCTTTCGCCCTCCACACGCCGCCAAAAACTGACGGACAAGTATCAGACAAACAACAAAACAGCAGCTATTTCAAACCATGCTGGATGTAATATCAGAAGTTTTCAGCTGTAAAATTTTAGTAATAAACAAAGAAAAAACTCAAAGTGAACTAGAAGAATATACTTATTATTTCTCGACCCTTATTGAGGAACAAATATGACATGAAAAATTCCGTGGACTTAGAAGGCAACTAATGCAGAACAGTTCGTGGCATGAAAACTAATCGTCTAGCCGATTGTTAGTACGAGAAGACGGTTGATAGTAAAATTTAGATTTCAGTCTTTAAAAAACATTTCCTAAAACAAAAGCTTTTTGAAAGTATACAAAACAATAAAGCTGTCACTGGCAATATAAAGGGAAAGCGGCGGGAAGGATTAGATATGTATACATTTCTGGGTTTGTTTCTTCGAAGTCTTTGTTATGGAGGTTGGACTAATCGATACAAATGTCATATGTTTGTTTTTCGTTCATCAACTAAACGAAAAAGGTGTCATGATGCAATGACACTATTACTGTTTTTTAGTAAGCTGCGAAGCACACACAAAAAAAGACTCCTGCTTATTAAAAGCCATTACGTTTAATAAGTTATGGTTTAGGGACTTTTTACATGTTTATAAATTCAAGCTTTGCTTAAAAAAAAAAAAACATTTTCTAAACCAAAGCCTTTCTTAAAAACAAACAATAAATCTTAGGCACGGTAACGAAAAAACAACAGGAAGGCTCAATTATGTGAGATTCAAATATATTGGCTCGCTTCAACGTTAACCCAGCATAAGAGCTTCTGAAATCACCGTAACCACTTAAAGAAACTTTGAGAGAGCATCGGGATGTTGGACGCTGAATTTCGCTGGTGAGTTAAAAAAAATAATAACAGAACCCAAGATAATTCACTAGTAATTGTTTTGCGATTAAACGCCTTAATATATTTCTCTCTTGGCTGATCGGTCAGTATTTTTTGTAGCTAATACAGTGGGATCTTTTCGAACGTACAACTTAATTCACCAAAATTTATCAAAAGTTACTTTACGATTGACTGCAACCAGTCTCTTTTTGGTATCTTCGAGCGTTGAGCGATGAAGCCGCGCGCGAGCCCCGATTAACGAGTCAGAGAAAAGTGAAGAACTAACGAGCTTGTGCCCTCTTTTCTTGCGTTCGTCCCGCGGCTTTGCCGCTCATAGAACACATGGTTCCTCGACTAACTAACAGAAAAATAGAAGAATGCTCGCATTCTAACTTAAATTACGATTATTTATCAGAATTATTTATCTTTAATAACAACGCCAATGTTTGTGCCTTCAGTTTCCTTATTAGCGATCAGGCTCTGTTTTAGTTGCACTTGGTGAACTTTGCCGGGTAAAGAACAATTTTCTCTGGTTTGTCAATGATTTTCTGTGCAGTTAGTCTTGAAATTTATGAACAACAGTGTCTGGAGGTGGACTGCAAATACTATATCCCGAGTTTCGGCAGCCGATCAGAGTGAGCGAAAAACACTATCCACCTGTTTGGTATAACTTCTGTACAGGTAGTTCACCTTATCAAAATTAATTTATATCAACTTTAACTACAGATTCAGATTCCAGAGATCCTCTCTCAAATGCATTTTAATCGAAATTTTGTGTTGGCAGATGGTTTCTTCCGTGCGTAAATTAATTATCAAAATAACAATTACCTGTTTGGACTTCAATTATTCAGAATCAAAATCTTAATCTTAATCATGAACAGTGATTAAGTGAACATGAACAGTGGAGGACCATTGCTTCCAAGCCAACATGAGCAAAACTAGTCTCCTACGCAGTCCGTTATAAGGGCTCGTCACGCAACGCTCCTCCCCCACCAACGGCTGCTTCAATCTGAACCAGATTCCTTTCCCTTTGTTTTGAGCGCGTGGCGTTTGCACGTGATAATTAGTGATTGCACCAATCAGCGAATGACCTTTGTTTTCAATAAAACCAATCGCGTATCAGTATCTGATAAGTTTCCCGCGTAAATTAATCGGGCTTTTCAGTGGATTTCCCGAGAAGCGCCAGACATCTTAGTGATTTCCTATGGATGTAACTCCGAAGAAATTGACAGTTGTCGGTTTCCATAAAGAAAGACAATATTTATATTTTCGGGAAACGTTCGTTCGATGTTGCTGAAATCATTCGATCTTCACTGACTGTGGACGTGAGTCGATACAAATTGGAGAATAGGGATAAATGCTACAAACGTCTGTTAAAATTCCAGCGGATATCAGATAAATTGAAAGAAATCAAGCTGGAAATAGAAGAGATATTTAATGCAGGGAAAATACAAAGAGCCAAGCGACTACAGCGATCGGAAGTGGACGAGGAGAATAACGCAGACGAGAACAGTGTAATGACACCTACTCGAAGAATCGCTTCGAAATTGCTTTAAGACATTAAATTGTGTTCATTCCTTACTTAAGAGCAGTTCTCTGTAAGAATCGAGAAAAGTGGGAAATGAAAATTTTTGACCCCCCTTCATATTTTACATGCAGGTAGGTCTTCAGGGGGGATGTTCAAAAATGACCTTTGTTAAGGTCATTTCTTTTTTGTTACCATGGTAACACTGGATGTTTGTTGGTGCCACTAAACCCAATTTTGACCTCAGAAACGTCTTTAAAAAGTGCAAAATGTAAGACATCGTTTCTCCAACCCATTAATACTCTACAAATCAAGACTTTCGCCAGGTGTAAAACCTTTATTCTAGTTTACATTTATGCATGTGGCATTTTGTTACATCAACTGTACATGAACTTAACGGTCAAACAACTTGATGGTGTTTCAGCCATTTTAGTTGACGAGTAAAACTAGCAATACCTTTTCTTGAATTTTTCCAAAAGTACGCCGATTCTAGAATTCAAACTACGTGGCTAGTTTAAATAGATACTCTAGTTATTAAATCTATAAAAATCTCTGCGGGGCGGGTTTATCTTGAACTTTGGTTCGTTGAGGAAAAACCTTCAAAAATCATTTGTTGTAAACTTCGTTGAAATTAAAAAAAGGCATCAAGTTCATTCGACAGAAATCCTTTAAGAAAACTCAATCAGCCTTCAGTCTTAAAGTATAGCATGTACTCTATCAATGTTTGATCAAATCTACTGTTGATAGCCGTTATTTTTTTAAAAATCTTAATCCAAATAAAGCTTACTTTACTGTTTTCTGCAGTTCTCAACTTGCGAAGAACGACTCGGTTCTTTCTGCCCAGCATACATTTTCTGCACAAAATTCGGATGTTTAAACCATCTTTGTGGTTGATCATGCTGTTCGTTTTTAGTAGAGGTCCATTAACCCATCACAGTGCAAATAACAACAGCTTTTGTAGTACCCGGAAGGTCACCGAAGCAAGCCATCGTCGGAAACTTTGTTCGTCCACGCACAATTCTGCTCTGGATTTGCCGCATATATTTCCGTCACATGTCATCATTCGCACCAAAAGAAGATAAAATGGTTTTCTGATTAATACTGTTACAGTCATTCACATTAAGCGAGGCATTTCACCGCATTTCTTTCGCCGTTCTTACGCCTTTCGAAGTCCAGGCTACCAGTTCAGGCAAAGTTCTGTTGGCCAGCGGTAGTCTAAAATACAAAGTTCCTTCGTAAAGTGCTTAACATTGCGTCCTCATCCTATTACATTGTCACTAATTGTCTATTCTGTTGTTAGCAATGTTTAAGAACAAAACGTTGAGCAGCGTAAGGGTACATATTCCCATTCTTTTGTTTTCTGATACGTAGACACGTAAACAAAACAAAATACTAAACATTAGGCACGCATGGGTATTGCCTTTAGTTTTATTTTTGGCGGTATCCATTGATGGACTATTTCAGGAAGTCAGTATTTACTCTGAACTCTGTTTATGGGTGAATTTTTATTCACATTTGTCTGATCATGATGACGAGTGAATCATAGCAGGTGAATCATGTCTGAAAAACCCGGGTCTACACACTGCAGTGAATTCGGCTGTAAGGGAATGGCCAGTAGTTTAGCCGCATATCTTAGAAGTTGACGCAAATTAAATTCGAGGAATTACGTGTCTGCTGAAGAAACATACGGAGACGCATAAAAATATCTTAAGTATCAGGAGAAAATCACCTCAAGAGCAACTACTGGCAAGAAAATGGTGGGAAATATATTTAACAGTTTGCCGTATGGCGAGCGTTCTCGTTTGACAGCTATATTTTTCAGTGGAAGAAGCAAACTTTCAATCGCAAAGATGATCATTAAATGACGTCGGAAAACGAAATAATAGCCGCAGACTGTATTCTACTGAGCTTTGCATGAAATCAGAAAATACGAAAACCACCAACAAATAGAATATTCCTCATCTTAACTGCATGACCAAAGTTTACTTTTTCAGATGTTCAAAAGTTCCCGGCATCAAGTTCTGTTTTATGGGTCTCCGGTTTATCTTATCGGTACCGATACATTTTTTTACCGTACGGCAATCCGAGCACAAATTCATGTATGAGAAACGCTCTGATGGTTGCGATTTGGTTTAGCAAAAAACTGGGAAGAAACAGACTAGAGTGTACTATACTTCCTGTTTTAAACGAGGACAATGACTGTCCGACATTGAGATCTGCGGAGTGACATCCGTATCATACAAGTCAAGTTGTGGGAACCTATTGTAATTTATGAATACAAAAAAGAGTGGTGAACTGCTTGCGTTTCGTTACAATACCCCCTCCCCCCCCCCCCCCCCCCCAATCTCTCTCCCTCTTAGTTTATTAAGTATTAAGCCCCCTCAAACGCTCATGAAATAAAAACGCCCCGGGGGGTTTAATAGAGGATTTACGGTTCTTATTTAGATCTCCTAGTGAAAGCGCCACTAATTTTATTACTTGAAATATATATTCTCCTTCCCCTAGAAAGTGTGTACAAATTTATTTTGTTGGATACTATGGACTACAGAAACACTGTAAGTACGGTACTTACGTTAGTGACGCAAAGTTAGGCGTGGCAAGAATATGCAAGTTAGAAAGACAAACGGAACGCCGAACAGCTGCAGTTTTATACTGTTTTTAAGGTAGCGAGCGCGCAAAAGTCAAAACCAGATGCAAGTAGATTCAGCGAAAATCAAAAGTTCTTTCTTGAAAGCAAGTTTTTGCAAAGAGAGAAATAAACTAAAAGAGGACAAGCGATGGAAGCGGTAACGAACGAAATGCCAAGAAAAGTTAAAGACGCAAAAATTCAGTTGTTTACGGTTGAAGTATTCCTAAGGAAACAGCAAATCCGCTCGTACTTTCCTTCTTTTTGCAGCAAAAAAAAAAATAAAATAAAATAAAAGAAGTAGCTCACTGAGTCCCAGAACAGGCATAAAACGAAAATATTGTACGAAAGTCAGTTACAGAAGAGAGAAAGAGTTATAATATCAGAATAAAGCATTCAGTCGTTCACCTTTTGTTCACGTTTTCATTTTATCAGCAAAGAATAGTACGGGAAATGTAATCTACATGTACATAGAAAGAAAATCTAACAAAAGAAGAGTTCCAATACTTTCTGGCACCTCAATATGATGCGGACGCCATGTTGCCATTTTATGAAGTCAATTCGTATTCTAGTTATACCGCTGACCAGAGATGTCTTTGCCTGAACTAGTGGCCTGAACGGCCGCCTGAACTACGAAAGAAAGGCGAAAGAAAGACGGTAAAATGCTTAGCTAAATGTAATTGATCGTTAAAGTATTAATCAGAAAACCGTTTTATCTTCTTTTGGAGCGAATGATGGCATGTGACGGAGAAATATACCGTAAATCCAGATTAGAGATGTTCCTAGACGAACAAAGGTTCCGACGATGGCTTGCTTCAGTGACCTTCCAGGTACTACAAAAGCTGTTGTTTGCACTGTGATGAGTTAATGAAAGACAAACAGCATACTCAGCCACAAGAGATGGTTTAAACATCCGAATTTTGTGCAGAAAATGTATGCTGGGCAGAAAGAACCGACTCGTTCTTCGCAAGTTGAGAACTGCAGAAAACAGTAAAGTAAACTTTATTTGGATTGAGATTTTTCAAAAAATAACGGCTATCAACAGTAGATTTGATCAGGCATTGATAGAGTACATGCTGTACTTTAAGCCTGAAGGCTGATTGAGTTTTCTTAAAGGATTTCTGTCGAATGAACTTGATGTTAATTTCAACGAAGTTTACAACAAATGATTTTTGAAGGTTTTTCTTCAGCGAACCAAAGTTCAAGATAAACCCGCCCCGCAGAGATTTTTATAGATTTAGTAACTAGAGTATCTATTTAAACTAGCCACGTAGTTTGAGTTCTAGAATCGGCGTACTTTTGGAAAAATTCAAGAAAAGGTGTTGCCAATTTTACTCGTCAACTAAAATGGCTGAAACACCATCACGTGGTTTGTCTGTTAAGTTCATGTACAGTTGATGTAACAAAATGCCACATACATAAATGTAAACTAGAGTAAAGGTTTTACATCTGGCGAAAGTCTTGATTTGTAGAGTATTAATGGGCTGGAGAAACGATGTCTTACATTTTGCGCTTTTTAAAGAAGTTTCTGAGGTCAAAATTGGGTTTAGTGGCACCAACAAACATCCAGTGTTACCATGGTAACAAAGAAGAATCGACCTTAACAAAGGTCATTTTTGAACATCCCCCCTGAAGACCTACCTGCATGCAAAATATGAAGGGGGGTCAAAAATTTTCATTTCCCACTTTTCTCGATTCTTACAGAGAACTGCTCTTAAGGAAGGAACGTAAGAATTTACTAGCATCCGTGAGATTTACAAAACAGTAACCATGCTGCAGATTAATATCTGTTGGATACCAAATCAAGCGCTATTACAAAACAACGGAGGTTTATCCTAGCTCCACTGAGACACACTACTCAACTACAGAACTAACTAAGCAGCTAAAAATTAATGCAAGAATTCATGATTTCAAAACAGTGGAATTGTAGACTACGGTTTTTTGAGACTCGGATCTAAGACGCCTATATCCGTGATGCCGGAAACACTTTCTCACAAGTCTTGCACACCGCAGACTTTAGATATTATAAATCACGGCCTGAGAAATTTTAACGATCCTGTCATTTCAAAGCGATAAAAATCTTTAGCCGGTAAGTATTTATCTCACAACAAAAGTGAGCCAAAGAACAAACCACAATGTATGTCAATAGAGCTAGCACCGAGCAACGGTATAAAGAAATAAAATAATTCCGCCAACGGCTCTGGACAGCATGAATCCTCCTATCAATTTGAGAGATAATCCGCCGAGATCAAAAGGTCAATATCATCGAAGAGAACAAATTCATAACTGTGATCTAAAGGCGCAATCCTCTCTGAAGTCTTACTGGGAAAGCTTTATACTTTAGGCTTTTAAAATACTTTTTTTGCGACGAGTGGGAGTCGTGTTTAGCATGTCTATTTTTATACAACGGCCATTCATTAGCCATGCTTCTGGCCCTTCTGGCGAGCCGAAAACGATAGAAAATTCTCCATTCTCAACTCTTGAACTGTCAATCTCAGCCTGGCTGCTGATATTAACTGCGTTCACGCCAATACTTGTCAAGTAACGGACCTGATCCTCCATTAGACTAACCAGTGGAGAAACAACATCTTGCATCAACGATATGCCTTGGAAGATTGCTGACATTATCGAAGACTGTCGGAAGAGCTTGATAAATCAAATCCCGTTGGCAAGTTTACAAAAATATCACCCTTCTGCAAAACGATTTTTTGAATTGCTAGCTTTTGATATTCATTTAAGTCAGGAATTTTGAACTTCGAAGCAGTCAAATGGAAAGCTTCGTCGAGCGACGCTATCTTGTTTGCACTGTTGGCACAAAAGTAGTCAACGATAAAACACGAGCTGTGATTGGACAAGTGGTTTTAGCGCGATTGGCTCCCGGCTATGGGAGCGAAGCTGTGATTGGCTAAAACGTGCAAAGGAATGTGGTTCAGATTGAAGCAGCCGTTAGTGGGGGAGGAGCGTTGCGTGACGAGCCCTAATATTTTTTTTTTTTTTTTTTTTTTTAACAACAACAACAATTTATTTCGGTATTCCCATATAAATACATGGTAATACCTATAAAAGCAGTACGTATCAAGTATTACATTTAAGAATAACAACAACAACAACAACAGCAAAAAAAAAAAAAGAAGAAACGGATATATCTGATCATTAAACTAACATAGATTGTCGATTTAACATTGAATTATAAATAAAAGCATCGGTAGTCCTTTTTTTTTTTTTTTTTTTTTTAAAGGAAAAAAATTACATGGTTTAACAAATATAGAATAACAGCTAATACAAGACAATAAGACTTTTACTTACAACAGTGCATTGTTAACAGTATAAATGTTTAGCTTATTGGCACTTAATAAGTAGGAGCAAAGCAATAAAAAAGGCATACAATATATATATATATATATATATATATATAAATATATATATATATATATATATAATAAATTTATATCTCTCATTGTGGCAGGGAGAAGGGTGTGTAGCGAAAACAGAAGAAAAGGTTAAGTACACTATACACTTTTAAGTTTGTGTGCTTTTATCTTAGGTGTTGTGCTAAAGGAGCCCATTTCTTATTGTTATTGCTGGTAGCGTTCAATTCTATCTTGTATTGAGTGCTCAAGACGAACAAGAATCCTCTGATGCTCAGGAAAGTTTCTTTAATCTTGCAACACCATATAAAATATTTGGCCAAGAGGAAACATAAGTTGAGCTGTACTGAATAGTGTCGAGAGTTATCTGGCCTCAGACCCAAGAGAATAGCCATGTTCTTTTGATAATCATTGGGGATAAGTGTTTTTGTTTTCAACCATAGAAGTAAATCATCCCAAAAAGAAGCAGTTTTATTGCAATGCCAGAAAAGGTGTGTGAGTTCTTCAGAACCTTTGCCACAAAAAGTGCAGTTAGGATTGTCTTTAATGCCGATTTTTGATAAAAAGCTGTTCGTTGGTAAGATTCTATGCAAAAATCTGAAGTGAAAATTAATAATTTTAGTGCTCTTGGTGCAGCTAAAAGCCAACGTATATGCTTTTATCCAATCTGGTTTACAACAGTTATCGATTTCACAATTAGCATTCCACTTTGTTTGACTTTTTTCAGGATTAAAAGATTTCAAAGATACGAGCTTTCTATAAACAAGTTTGTTTGCTTTTATGCATTTGATGAAAGCAGAAAAGAAATCTTCATAATCTGTTTCATTAGATACAGCTTTTGAAGAAATTGAAATACTTCGAATTGATGATATGAGGCCATGGAAAGTTAAGGGTTGCATTTGTATGTTGTAGGTGGTCCTAAATTCAGCGAAAGAGAAGAACTTGTCCTGATCTTTCATTAGGTGTTTTATTTTCAAAATGCCTTTCGAAATTAGCTGTTTGAAAACGATGGGTTTGTTGTCTACTCTGATTAATGAATTATGCCATAGGGGTTGTTCTAGAAACTGCTGCTTACTGTTTATTTGGGGATTAAAATTAACTTCAGCCCATATACATAAAAGTTCTTTAAATAAAGGGTTAGTAACGTGGAATGTTTCCAAAGTATCCTTCCTATTGAGGTTACCACTAAAAATCAACTTTCCATCATATTTTTCTAGCTCTCTTTCAAGAAAAAGTTTCCATTTTCCACTGTTCTCATCATCAAGATATTTCTTTATCCATGTAGTTTTAAGCGATTTCTTATACGAAAAAATGTCGATCATTTTCAATCCTCCTTTCCCGTAATCGTTAATCATTATATTGCGTTTAATTTTATCTCCTTTATTATTCCATAGAAAGGTATAAAATAAATCATTTATCTCCTTGAGTGTTTTATCATCTGTTGTCAAAGGTGCTAGTATGTAGGTTAGTTGTGACGCAGCAAGACTTTTGAGGACAAGAATTTTTCCAACAAAGGTCAATCGTCGGTATTTCCAGCAATTTAAAACACACCTTATCTTCTCCAATTTTTCTCTATAGTTTACTTTCATGGTGATATAAGGGTCAGTTGAGAGCCAAACACCAAGGGATTTTACTTTGGTTTCAGGCCATTTCAGGTCTTTTTCTGGGAAGAGCTTTTCCTTTTTACCTGTGTTTGATCCAATCCATAAGGCTTCAGTTTTTTTATAGTTGAGTCTGAGGCCAGAGACACTACCAAAGCGCTCAAGTAGGTTAAAAGCCGCACTCAAGGAGTCTTTTGTACCATCGAGGATAAAAGTAGTGTCGTCTGCATATTGACTTAATTTGATCTCTTCGTTGTTTACAAAAATACCTTTTATTATTTTACTTTTTCTGACTGCATTAGCTAACACCTCTGCCGATAATATGAAAAGATAAGGTGAAAGAGGGCAGCCTTGCCTAACACCCCTTTGTGGCTTAAAAAAACTAGTGGACCAGCCATTGTTTAAAACGCAGCTTTCGATATCTCTATAAAATAGCTTGATCCATTCAGTGAAGGAAGGGCCAAAACGAAAGTACTCAAGAGTTCTGTTAATAAAAGTCCACTCCAACGAATCAAACGCTTTTTCAAAGTCAACAAACAGAAGAAGGCCTGAGATGTTTTTTTCAGCCGCGTATTTGATGACACTGTCGATTAAGAGTATGTTTTCGCCTATAAAGCGTCCTTTGATGAAACCGGTTTGATCGTTGTTGATCAGTTTTGGAATCACTTTCTTCAAACGGTTTGCTATAGCTTTCGTTGCTATCTTATAATCGCAGTTTAAAAGTGTTAATGGTCTCCAGTTTTTTATCAGATGTGGGTCAGAATCTTTCTTAGGGATTAGTTTAATGATTCCACGCTTTTGAGTGATCGAAAGGTTACCTGCTTCGTATGCATAATTGAGTGCCTTTAACAGCGGACTGGCTAACCCGTTCCAAAACATTTTATAGAAATCAGCGGGAAGTCCGTCGCTACCAGGAGATTTTTCTGGTTCCATGTCTTTTAAAGCCTCAAAACATTCTTGTTTACGTAAGAGCCCTTCACAGAAACTGGCTTCAAATGGATCTAACTTCTTTGTGTTTACGTTCTCAAAGAATTCACATTCTCCGTTAATAGGCTTTCGTGTCTTGTATAAATCCCGATAAAACGTTTCACAAGTAATAAGAATGTCTTTGTCCGAAGTAATAAAGGTATCATCGCTTGTTTTAAGCTGAGTTATCGTGTTGAGTTTAAAGTGCCTTTTTTCTAAATTGAGAAAATAAGATGTATTCTTTTCACCTTCGTTATACCATTTAGTCTTTGATCTTAAGATAGCCCCTTTGGTGCGCACTCTAACAATTTCTTCTAATTCCCTTTTTGAGAATTCAAGGTTTTCAATTATATCTTTCTTTTGTATTTCTTCTAAAATTGGATTTTCCAGCTCCTTTTCTAGTATGAAGATTTTTTTTTCTAAGCTTGTTTCTCTATTATTAGTTTTACGTTTTTTGTCCGCGGAATATTTAAGTGATTTTTCACGCACCTTTAGTTTAATCATGTCCCAAAGTAAAGTAGGATTCACTGTTTCATCTTCTTGATATTCTTCCTGCGTTTCCTCGATAGTTGATTTTATTAGCTTTATATAATCATCATCTTTCAAATGAGAAATATTGAGTTTCCAAAAACCTGGGCCTCTTTGGTTGGTATGAGAAGATATATTTAGAGATATCATCGAATGGTCTGTTTGAAAGCCAGGAAGTATATCAGCCAAGGTAACATTGCTCAGTATGTTTCGGGACACTAAGAAAAAATCAAGTCTGCAGTGTATTTCAGGATGCCTTTGCCGCCAAGTAAATCTTCTACAATCCGGGTTTAAGGTTCGCCGCGCATCATTAAGATCCATATTTTCACAGAACTCTTTTACGACCATTTGAGCGTTGAGATGTGTTTTGGCAAGGCCCCCTCTTTTATCTTTTTCGATATCCATAACAAGATTAAAGTCGCCGCCAATGATTATTTCTTCACATTGGAAATCTAAAAGATGAGAAAACAAATTTTCAAAGAAATTTGGATTGTCATCGTTTGGTGCATATATATTCGCAATGGTAATACTCTTGCCGTTCGCTGCTAAGTCGCATATAATGTAACGGCCTTCGTCATCCATAAAAGTTTTCGATATTTTAAGATCGAAGTTGTTATTAAATAGAATGCAAACGCCAGCTTTTTTACTGGAAAAGCCACAGAAAAGGCTTTTGTAACCCCATTCTGCGGACCATAAATCCGAGGTTTCAAAGGAACAATGGACTTCTTGTAACATGTAAATTGACATATTTTTTGAACGGAGCCAATTAAACATTTCTCTTCTCTTCTCGCTACTCCCCAGACCCCGCACATTGAGTGAAGTTATTTTAATTTCATTGAAATTTCGTGTGTATAAAAACAAAGGCTAGCCTGCTTTGCTGCTTGATTGTAAGGTGCCAATATACAATAGACGTAAAAGTCGTAATTATGCCTAACAGTTAACATCCAGAATAATAAAAGTTTTTTTTTAAATAACACCAAAACAACATGAATTATTAGCGAAAATTGAGACGTAACTAGAACAAAAAGATACACACAACAAGAAAGATAAAATTTACCTTGGTTATTTGGGAAGAACATAAATCCCTGAGAGTGTTTAAGATGTTGGATAAAGATAGCGATTAATTCTCAGAGAACGGGTTTTAGCCGTGCGTTTATATTTCTTTAGTTTACAGATCATAATGTATTTATCAATTTTAGGACTGATTTTATCTAAGTTGCGGTTGTAGATGGCTTAAGATTATCAGGGATGTTATCGATACGATAAGTTACATTGTCTACAATTAGATTTCTGTCTACTACTTTTGCGTTTAACCCTTTACCTCGTGCCTCAAACATCGCTTTTATTAGAGTTTTCCTTTCCATTTGGATAGCTCTGGCGTAGTCCTGGGTGATGTACGCGTCTTTAAATGTTGAAGATTTTTTTAACCTTCCCTTCGCTCTGAATACAGTGTCTCTATCTTCCCTGCATAAGAACCGTGCAATTATCGGTCGTGGGTAGGCATGAGACTGGTCATCCGTCGAACGAGGTTTTCCAACTCGATGAACTGCGTGGAACTGAATGTTTTCGGCGCTAATATTCATCTCGTTTTCGATTATCTCATAGATAATATCCGCGCAATTTTCTTGATTCTGTTCAGGAATGTTCATAAAACGAAGGTTCTCTTTCCTGGAATAATTCTCGAGGGCAATTATCTTTTCTTGCTCGTCTGCTAACTTTGATTTTAAATCCTGAATTTCGACCTGTTGGCTGTCAAATTTCTTCTGATCTTTAAGTAGGTCTAGATCTTGTCGTTGCTTGTCTAAACTTGATTGACATGTTTTTTTGAAATCGGAGTGGGTTTTTGTAATCTCCTGTAGGTCGCCGATTGCATCCCATGCAGCTTCCAGAGACTTTTCGACATCACTTAGGGTGGTTTTCACACCTTCAATTTCTTCTTTGAATTCGTATCTTAACCGGGAGATCTCAGATTTTAACTCGCCAAAATGCTCTTCCATTCGATTGTCCATGCATGCAAGTTTGTCCATGATTAGTTTAAAAGACTCGGGGTCAGAGGCAGCAGAGATTCCAGGTTGGTTGCCGACTCCCATTTCGTCGCTTCGTAATCTATTTCTTTTAGGGGAGGAACTTTGCACTGGTGATGAACGTTCCGAGTCAGTTCTTTTTGCCATCAAATTAAGACTGTTGTAAAGTCTATGCTGTCCCCAATTGCCACTTTACAAAAAACAATATTTAGCACTGAAACGCAGGCTTCCACCCGTTGATGATCACGGAGCTTCACGGACACAACCGGCCGCCATCATGCTCGACCCAATCCCCTAATAACGGCTGCGTAGGAGACTAGAGCAAAACAAAATCAGGTTTAAAATCGCAATCACAGTAAAATAGGTCTACTATATCCTTTAGATTACAATGCCGGGCATCTATCTTACTGCACAGCTGTTTGAGGTCGGTTTAAATTTAACTATGGCAAAACGAGCAC
Organism: Dendrophyllia cribrosa; assembly: GCA_024195265.1. NCBI lineage: Eukaryota > Metazoa > Cnidaria > Anthozoa > Scleractinia > Dendrophylliidae > Dendrophyllia > Dendrophyllia cribrosa. The sequence goes on along the minus strand of JAJLRJ010000014.1, from coordinate 24,821,058 downwards.
GATATAAGCATCACTATCAACACCATTGATAACTTATTCTATTATTGTTCTTTACTTCCGTCTTTTAATATTTTCAATTAGATATTTCTTTTTAAGATAAAAACTAACGATAAAAAATGACGTTTCGATCCCTCCGAGGTCATTTTAAAGTTTAAGTAACAATGCGTGTAAGAACTAGGCAATCCTCTATTGTTCTGCGGCATTTCGCTTTCCCCACATAAGATTGTTTAGATTTTCTTACTGAGAATACATCAACCTATGGACAACACGTTTTTTAAATAAAATGTACTGAAACTTTATTTTAAAGCGATATTTCTATTGTGTTACAAGATTTTAACCAATCATGAGACTCCAAAACAATGGCCAAGAAAGGCTTCTAATTTTCCATGTTTCCCACATAGAAATTTTGCTGCATTAAAAGTCAGAATAGTTTTCACTAAAAAGGAACCAATAAGTAAACTAGAGAGAAATAAATTCGCTACCTGATGATAGTAGATTTTCATGTTTTAGCCAGTGAGGTGGACGGTTTCAACAATATCACAATTAACACCTTTCTGCATTCCTTGCCGTTGGGTTGCCTAGTTCTTACTAGGACCATTACTTAAAATGTAAGTGATTGAAATTAGCATATGTTGAACAAGATAAAATATGTAAGCACTAAGCGTTACAAAATACAAGTGATAAAAACCACAAAGGACATAATTAAGACAATCAGAATATTGTTAAACACTAAAGAATAAAAGAATAATAAATATAAAACACTCTACGCTGTACAAATAACTTTGCGCGGATAGAGTCAGACTGTTTGTTCAGTGTTGACTTTAGGTCTTTTATAAAAAGCATCTCATAAATTAGGCATTCAATTTTGCTCTGGCACTTCCGTAAAATCTTAAATCACAGATGTATGTCGCTTGGGTCCCTCCCATGTTGCTCTCTGACGTGATTCCCGATCGCAGACCCCTTGTGTTCCTCAACACGTTGGTACAGGTGTTGGCATGTATAGTCGACATAATCCGCATCGTACAGATTGCACTTAAAAGTACACTGAACAAACAGTCTGACTCTATCCGCGCAAAGTTATTTGTATAGCGCAGAGTATTACAAAAATAGAGCTTGATCGCAGGTTACACCGAATGTAGACTTTTCAATCTGAGACGACTGAAGGCTAATACACGCACAATGGAAAAACCCAAACGGCAGCTCCTGTTTACAGATATGCAACGCATAGCAAGTTGCTTTGAAGAGGCTGCGTATCTCTTTGTACTTGAAGTTAGTGTGAAAGAGAAAAAAAACAAATGTTACACAATAGAGAACTTGCAGTATAAGAAAGAAACGGTTTTTTTTATCCAAACGTGAGGTTTTGAATACTTTTATGTCTCATTTTTTTTATATCAGAAGCGGATTGACGTCTTCTTTTGATTGAACTATGGACATCGGTATGCAAAAGACAATGTGTTCCACTCTTTTTTTGGTACAGTATTATACAAGTAGGACCCGTCATGCAAACAAAGTTTTTGCAGCTAGACAGGTAAACTGAAAACATATCGAGCGCGGACAAGATCACCCAGCCAACCCCTCAGAAATCTATACTGGTTCGCCCCAAGCTATCTGACAACCAACTAGAGACCTCCGCTTTCGCACGGTCAGTTTAACATAACGGATGTCCACTTTTATTTTTTGTACGGCCAGCCCACGATCCAGGATATCCGGCACAACGTAAATTTTGACCTATTAAAAAGCAAAGTAACGTTCTTGAAGTGTCACACCACCACCTTCAGCACTTTACACTTTACATCACTGTTCTCGAAGGATATTTATTTGTAAAGGAAAAATTGGTGATTTCCTTTTGGTAGCCTTCGATATAAAACAATCAAAAGTACAAACGTGGTTTACACGAATTCAGACTAAGAGCAAGGAATAATTGTTGGCCTCATCGGGTTTCTTTAACATTATCATTTTTGCTTTAAACAAATTGACTGCTTTTTACATAAAAAAGAACATAAATGTTTCTTGCCCTTGCCGGCTATAAAATACAATCCTTTTACCGATATATATATTGGCCTAATTGTCGTGTAAGCCTACCGTGCAGTTTTGTATTTATAGTGTAAAACTTGAGGCCGAATTCGTTGAGATTGTTTAGATTTATCGATCGTGTTGGTGAGCATATTGTTTTATCTTATCTTAAATTTTATCGCAAATTCTTCTCAATACCTGTGTTTTTAATAGTAGTTCTCACTGCTTGTTTCAAATTGTACAATGTACAGACAGTTTTCTTATCGAAAGAATTTGAACTTGCTGAACCATATGTGTTTGAATTTGAGTTAGTTTAACAAAGACGTGTCAATGAATGACAGGCAATTTACGGGACAAATTTAACGCATTACGTCATCCGGTTCTTTCTCATTTCACATAATGCATATTTATGTCACGCTAAGACTTGTTTATTTTTAATGCATAATCTTTGAAATAAAATTTGCTCCATTGGAACTTTTACAAATTACTTGTCCCGTAACCCTAACGGTCCGCTTGTAAAGCCGTAACCTCCTATTTTTTATTAGACAAATGCAAGTCGCAAGCAAAACTTAACAACCTATCTAAAAGCTCGCTGCCGTAAGGTATGTCACGTGACGCTATGACATCATATGACGCGGAAAATTGCGTCATCATTTCAATTGGTCGTCATTTTTTATTTCCATCATGTTACAAGTTAAAATTAACCAAAACACTAAAAGGATCTTAAATTGCAATATTTACTACAAGACAGTTAAAATAGTTCCGTTTAAATGTTAATTTAAGCAGAGAATGCAAAGTTTTGGTAAAACTGCTTGTTAAAATATGATTGCCATGGAAACGTCACAACAAATTGTTTGCAGATAAATTAGAGAAAAAGTCACGAAGTTTGGTATTGGTGCTTCTAAATTTATAAACGTTTAAAAAGTCAGAGTAGGCACTTCCCCCCCCCCCCCCCCCCCCTTTTTCTCCCCCTCCCCCCTCCCTCTCCCCAGGTTTGCATAGGGGTAAACTTACTTTGAAAATTCAACAGCGTTAATTTTTTGTTAGCGGCTACAAATTTCCAGGTTAAAATTGGAAACAAGTTTTTACTAGTGAGAAAAAAATAGACGGATAAATTCAGTTCGTTGATCGAAGTTAAATTGTAGTGTTTGATTTAATCCTCGGATCGTTGTGAGAAATCTCTGAAAAAGCGAAGAATTGGACGGCTAATTGCCATTGCGAAAATCCGAGGAAAGAAGGCCGAATCCGTTTAGGTAAAATAAAACAACCGGGATAAATATGAAAATCGATGAAAAACAACAGAGCATTTTCAAAATCGGAGCAATAGCGTAGAGTATGCCTTATCTCATTCTAATCATTTTCGAAGAAAAAATAGGGTTTATTTTTTAAGCTACAAACATTGAGCTCGATCATTTTGTATATCGATCAATAAGCGGAAATAAGGTGGCTCCAAGTATTTTTTGGGGGTCACATTTCCCTTTTTTAATGCGCTTATACATAATCTTACTTTAGCTCAATGAACCTGAATTTGATACCAAGTTTTAGGATTAGATGAACGTTTTGGACGATGCTAATCAGCGTTTCCATAGCAACGTAAACAAACATGGCGAAAGAAAGTTTTTCCGAGATATCTTTCGATTTTGGGCCTACCCGCGACAAGCGAATACTTGCGCTATAATCTACACAGTGTAGCACACTAGCTAAATGAGGAAATTTTAAACAAATTAAACTGTTCGATTTTCAATTAATCGCTGAAACATTTTTAACATGGGTTTTTTCATGTTTTAAATATAAGGAGTCAAATCATTCCATAGATAAATGATAAAAACGTAGCTTCTTCTAAAACCCATACCCAATTCCATACCAGAGTGTACAAACCATAGTTAATAGAACAAACTGGTTATGAAGCTCAAGAAATTTCAAAAAGAGTGTACAAAGCTGCTTTGTTTTATGTTGAACGAACCGTGACCCTGCACATTGTTTTGTTTAACGTGTGAACCCAAATGTTTCTACTGGTCAGTTGCTCATATGCATTTTAATACCTTTTGTGTTTTGTGCAGGGTCAAGGCAAACGAACAAAAGAAATGGAGAACAAAGACATATAACAAAGGACTGACTGAGTTTCGTAACCAGTTTATTCTATTAACTATGTACAAACATATTCTTTTTCAGACCAAAAATGGTTAAAATCTTATCCTATTTCACACCAAAATGACTTAAAAACCATACCCTTTGACGCCGCATATACCTATATAGCTTATATAAAAGAGTACCCTCCTTACAAAATTTTCATATCTGTACCCGTACGCCGCATATTTCATTTACGCTTCGCGTGTTAACGAGATAAAAATGGTGAAGGTAATAAACACGAAATTCTAATATATGGTGATTTTTTTGTACAGATATTTGTATGGAAACAAGATTAAAGTCCTACCTGCTGGCATTTTTGCTAATCTCGCAAATTTAAAGTTGCTGTAAGTGAATAATTTCCTAGGATGGACCAGCTCGAAGCTTTTGATTTCGTGCCTAATATTGACCGGTCTGTCACATCTGGTAGCGTTTCAGCGTTTAGTATGAGGTAAATTGTGAACGTAATTTACCAAGTCTTGAAATGATTAAGCAAGTATCCTTATCTGTATATCAATCATAAGTCGTTGTAGGGAACAATATATCCATGCTAGAAATCTGTCATAACTGATTTAGTTTTAATTTTTTTTCCCCTGGCGGCGGGAAAAAAGAGAATTCGCAAGTTATCCAATACTGTCAGCCATTCGTTGTAAAATTCAATAGCATGTATTTATTTATTATTTATTTGTATTAGTGTTATTTCCTAATTCTTGCTGATCTTTTTTACATATGCTGTAAGTTTTATCGTTATCTACTCATTAGACGACCAATTAAAATCATTTTAATGTTTTATAGGTATTTGTATTCAAATTCTATAACATTTCTACCTGACAACGTTTTTGATGACCTAACCAGTCTGACTCACCTGTAAGAGAAGAAAAGTGAATTTAACACGTGAATAATCACTCGTTATTTTGTTTGCTTTCCCTTTATCGATGTTATCAGGATCGATGACTGAATAGTTAAAACCCTTGAAACGATAAAGTTTGTTCTTAAAGATTTTGTTTTAGAGAAATTATGGGAAACTATTGATCAGACAAGAAACAATGAACCTACATGTTCATTATTTTTGTATCCATGAGTAAGCTCGCTACCATATATTACATATTATAATATGCTCAAAGAAATGCGCTCTCGCATATATAGAATATTATTCTAAAACATGTTTTTTAAACATAATTATTATTATTTTCGTTATTATTTTATAAGAGCGTTACAGCGGATAAAACAAGAAAATAAAATCATCCCTTCAGTCTTACCCATGTGAAACTAAATACATTTCCCTTCATACTTTAAGAACTAGTGCTAATTTCTAAAGTATGTTATAATATATATAGATAGGCTGGTCCTAACAGCGTCGCTCTCTGAATAGAATGTAGATAATAAGCTTAACTAAGGTGAAAGGTCGGAAGCACAAGAATTAACATTGACGACGACCGGGCTATTTTTCAAGTTTAGCAATTCTCAAAAACAGTAAGCTTATTACGTGGCCGTCTGCACAGTACATTCAGACCGCACAAAAGTTCACAAAACAACTTTTCTCGCTCTAGAATAACTAGTTTGACTAATTTTCGAATAAAATTCACGTGTTGCGTATCAAAAAAAGCCCGAGAAAGTGATTTGGAAATCTAAATTGAAGAAAATACACAAACGTATTTGCATAAGGCGACGCGAGTGAAAATAGAACTAAAATCCAAGTCTTGTTTTGTTTACATAAACTCGTTTTTCAACCTATGTATTAAATGAACAAACACATACAAATGGACAACAAAATCTTGTTTCGAAAAAAATTATTCAAATCTCCATAAGTTTATGTTTAAAAGCAAAACGCGCACCATTTATAGCGCATCGAGTCCGAGCTGTCTTCGATGAAATTCAAGAAATCAATACAACTGAATTTAAGCAACACGTTTTATAAACAATTCTCCAAAACTAACGAGAAAAAGCCAATCACAGATTGATATCAACAAAAATCCCCATCGAAGTCAAAGAACACGTGGGCTGTTTCAATGGTTCTTACATAAACAATTTTGTCATTTTATCTGGCGGACGACTGAAGAGGTTGGAACAAGCGAAATATATATCAAACTACCGCCTTTTCACAGTGTTAAGATTGTTTTAAAGTTATTTTAAGTGCGTCGATTGTGTATGAAAGACGTGATGTTTTGTTCTTCTCACTACTTAGGTCACTAGCTGAAAATATAAGTTACAGTCCGGGGTTCAATTCAATAAAACTTTTGCAAGTGTAATTTATAAGTATAGCTATTATTTTCAACCTATGAAACAATGGCTACACTTGTAAATTACACTTTCAAAAGTTTTATTGAATTGACCCCTGGACGTGTTCATTTCCCATGTATCTGTAGGATTCAGCGCCACATCGATGTTCTTTGAATACGACTTCACATAACACAGAATTGCAAATAAAACAATTAGTACAGTACATAGTATATTATATAGTAGTACATATGGTGGGATTTGCCTCGTCGGGCTCTCGTACCCGTTTGCTAGCTCCTTCTCAAACCCTCGATTTAATATTGTTTAGTAATCTCTTCTATATTATTATTGTAACCATTCAGTGAGTTTGAATAAAGTCTCTAAAGTGAGCTAAACGGAAGAAGGACTAATTACATTTATTTACAACAACAACAACGTTTATTTGTACTGTAAAAAACTTAATTTTTTTCCAAGAGTGCACGGTAACGAATTCTGCAATCTGATTGGTTCTTAACGCGGTCCGGATTTTCCTATCTCTGCCCACGGGCACGGTAACGCTTTCGTGAGCCTTTCGTGAGTGATGTGCCTCCGTTGTTTTAAGCTTGTAAGCCCTGGTTTTATTGAATTTTCCCGTTAATTATGGACCCAGACGAAAGCTACCAAAGCGAAAGTGAATTTTATTGGCCACATAAATATTTAACGAAACAAATGAAGAAAATAATGAAGAAAACCAGCAAAGTTTCACCATGCATGGCTGATCGGTCGGTTGACATACAAAGATCCGAAAACACGCTAAAGACGAGGTATCGGCAAAAAGACTCAATGAAGAAAGAGAGATTAAACTGCTGGGTGGAAGGAGAAATCAGCCGTAAAATTAAAGGTCAATGTTATTCCTAAAAAAGGCGAGTATAAGTTTGGATTTTTGATTTCATAGTTTGTTCGGCGTTTGTTGTTGTTTTTTAGTTACAAAGCTGCTTTTGGCTAAAAAGATACTGTAAATACTTGCGCTTGTTTACAAAGTTTTTGACTCCATTTGATTCAAGTATTCTTACTTTTCCGTTTCTTTTTTCTTCTAATCGAGATTCTGTTAATTTTGCTTAAATTTTTCATTTGATTCTAGTTATGTACTAGCTTGTTGTCAATATAAATTTTAATACACGCAATTTCGCGATCGGATTTTACGAGATAATTTGGACTTACACTACATTGCTCGGTTTGAATGCTTTTATTTCGCAGTTGTTACCTTCTTTTATCTAAATTCTGTAAGTTTTCATTCAAGAAAATATGATTTTTAAATTAGAATAGCTCAGTTTAAGCTTTCGCACTGCTATGAATGAATTACGCTCGACTTTTCTTTTATACAAAAATTTGAAAAGTTTTTAAAGTTAATCTTCAGCTTTCCACGGCTTCGCTGTGGGCAAGAACATTTCTCTAACCTCACCGGAAGCAAACACAACAGCCGTTTATTCTACCGAGAGACATAAACTAATAGAAATGAGTTCACTTTGCAAAGTATGTTCTTTTGTTTATGAATGAAAACGTTTTGAAGATTACCGAGTTAATTTAGGTTTTGCACGCGTTGTGTCAGTTTTGCTTGACGCGGCGCGTAAAGACATGATTTCTTGGAAAGCTGTGCAAGTGTATCACGATTTTCTCTTCAAATCGTTGAATTGAAGTAGGAAAAACATAATAAATAAGTTATTTACCGCCCTTGGTCGGTCCGTATAGGAAAAACTGTGCCCTCGGTCTTGAGTACGGCCCTCGGCCTGCGGCCTCGAGCCGTACTCAAGACCTCGGGCACAGTTTTTTCCTATACGGACCTCCCGGCCAGCAAATAACATATATATATATATTACACGTTTGATTTTGCTCCGTATATCATCTCTTATAATTTGCACGATTAACTAGGATTTGTCCACAATTATAGCTTTATGCGAGATGTTCAGTGATGACGGTCTAACTGATGATCGCAACATCTGATCATGATACATTTAATCCATGGCATTATTCCTCGCACACATTAAAAAATTAACTAAGTAATTAATAAAACAACATTTTTATCTTGACGGTAACATTGCTGTTACTTTCGAAAATGTGATGGTAGTTCCGAGGTCAGTAAATTGCTGAGTATCACTTACACTTTGTCATACTGTAATTAGCAACAAAAAAAAACTTTAACCAAAAAAAGGTCCATAAGAGAATAAGAAAAAACGTCCATCCAAAAATGCCATCCCAACCCCCATTCGCATGTTTCGTCTTTATATTCCAACCTCTAATAGGTAAAGGACGGCGTTTTGCCAGCCTGCTCTCTCAATCGAGAAGATATTGTAGAACGTTTACGATTACAATTTACTCCATAGCATTTATATCAGAGTGCAACTTGTAATTTAATTGATTTCTTGTTTATTTGATTGTTACTTTTTTATAGTCGCTTGAAGAAAAACCAAATCACTGAACTACCTTATGATGTGTGTGCCAAGCTGACAAATCTGGATTTCCTGTACGTTAACAAGCAACACGAATGTACAACTACGCTACATGTATGAATTAAAGTGTTCATTTCAGACACTTGATGCAGTACAACAATATAAAAGACCTTCCCGTGGATATATTCTCTGGCCTTAAACGTCTTAAAAGATTGTAAGATTGGCACAATTCCACCTTGACGCGAGACAAGGTGTTTAACACAGCCAGCTGGAATTCGAGCTCGAAACCTCCATATCGAAGGAAACTAGTCGGAAATTTAATTTTTCTATAACGGACCCAGAGTCACAAACAGTTTCGTCACTTCCACTGACCTGACACCCTTCTGAATATTTTTCAAAGTAACCCACGGTCCTAAACATGTTGAAAATTTTCACTGCCAATTCATCTATGCTCAAAAATTGTAATTAAAATCCAAATTTTAATTTTGAAAATATCGAAAAACCAACAGTACCATAGCCATACCGAGCAAGATATGATAAATTTGCAGAGTTTCATTTGCAGACTCGAAACCCTTCGCATGACACAAGGCTGGACACTGACGGTAAAATAATCGTTAAATAAACTTAATGACACTCGATAGCGTAAAACCCAAGTTCAAGAGTAGGACGGAAAGTAATGGTTATTAAGTGTATCATAAGAGCATCGTTCAACCCTTTGCTCTACAAAACGGGATCATCATTTCTCTTTTCGTAAAATTTGTAGGAATCTGAAAGAAAACAATATTCAAAACCTTCTTGCTGATCTTTTTTACATATGCTGTAAGTTTTATTGTTAACGACTCATTAGACGACCAATTAAAATCATTTTAATGTTTTATAGGGATTTGGATTTCAATTCTATATCATTTCTACCTGACAACGTTTTTGATGACCTAACCAGTCTGACTCACCTGTAAGAGAAGAAAAGTGAATTTAACACGTGAATAATCACTCGTTATTTTGTTTGCTTTCCCTTTATCATGTTATCAGGATCGATGACTGAACAGTTAGAACCCTTGAAACGATAAAAGTTTGTTTTTAAAGATTTTGTTTTAGAGAAATTATGGGAAACTTTTGATTAGACAAGAAACAATGAACCTATACATGTTCATTATTTTTGTATCCATGAGTAACCTCGCTACCATATATTACACATTATAATATGCTCAAAGAAATGCGCTCTAGATCTCACATATATTATAGAATATTATTATAAAACATGTTTTTTTAAACATAATTATTATTATTATTTTCGTTATTATTTTATTAAAGCGTTACAGCGCATAAAACAAGAAAATAAAATCATCCCTTCAGTCTTACCCATGTGAAACTAAATACATTTCCCTTTATACTTTAACAACTAGTGCTAATTTCTAACGTGTGTTATAATATATAAATAGATAGGCTGGGCCTAACAGCGTCGCTCTCTGAACAGAAAGTAGATAATAAGCTTAACTAAGGTGAAAGGTTGGAAGCACAATAATTAAGATTGACGACCGGGCTATTTTTCAAGTTTAGCAATTCTCAAAAACAGTAAGCTTATTAAGTGGCCGTCTGCACAGTACATTTAGACCGCACAAAAGTTCACAAAACAACTTTTTCTCGCTCTAGAATAACTAGTTTGACTAATTTCCGACTAAAATTTACCTGTTGCGTAACAAAAAAGCCCGAGAAAGTGATTTGGAAATCAAAATTGCAGAAAATACACAAACGTATTTGCGTAAGGCGACGCGAGTGAAGATAGAACTATAAAATCCAAGTCTTGTTTTGTTTTGTTTACATAAACTCGTTTTTCAACCTATGTAATGAATGAACAAACACATAAAAATGGACAACACAATCTTGTTTCGAATTTTTTTTTTAAATCTCCATAAGTTTATGTTTAAAAGCAAAACGCGTACCATTTATAGCGCATCGAGTCCGAGCTGTCTTCGATGAAATTCAAGAAATCCATACAACTGAATTTAAGCAACACGTTTTATAAACAATTCCCCAAAACTAACGAGAACACTAAGAAAAAGTCAATCACAGATTGATATCAACAAAAATTCCCATCGAAAAATGTAATTTGTTTTACCTTTAAGTCCCTCGACTACTGTACTTGGAAATTCTTTAAATCTTCGCTTCAGAGTGGGCACTTTCCGCCCCTCCTTCCTCCCCTCCACACAGAATTCTAATATATGGTGATTTCGTTGTACAGATATTTGCATAAAAACAAGATTAAAGTCCTACCTGTTGGCATTTTTGCTAATCTCAGAAATTTAAAATTGCTGTAAGTAAATAATTTCCTAGGATGGACCGGCTCGAAGCTTTTGATTACGTGCCTAATATTGAGCGGCCTGTCTTACTGGTAGCGTTTCAGCGTTTAGGATGAGGTAAATTTTAAGCGTAATTTACCACGGTATTGAGATGATTAAGCAAGTATCCTTATCAGTATATCAATCATAAGTCGTTATAGGAAACAGTATACCCATGCTAGAAATCTGTCATAAAGGTTTTTTTCCCTGGAGGCGCGAAAAAAGAGAATTCGCAAGTTATCAACTACTGTTAGCCATTTGTTGTAAAATTCAACAGCATGTATTTATTTATTATTTATTTGTATCTGTGTTATTTCCTAACTTATATTCATTTTCAAAAAGATACGTTTACATTCAACGACTTGTACTTATATTTAACAACATGCGTTTGTATTCAACTTCAACCCAAAGTACTGCTATTCAACTAAAATATTGATTTAACTTCAGCCCACACTTGCTTCCTTCTACAGAGATGTTGATTCAACTACAACCCAAACATTTGTTTATCCAACGAAAATATTCATTCAACTTCAACCCAAACTTTCGTTATTCAACCGAAATATAATAATAACAATAATAATAATAATAATAATAATAATAATAATAATAATAATAATAACGGACATTTATATAGCGCATTACATAACATCCAAAATTAACGTTTTGTTAGTTTGCCGAATAATCTTAATATATTAATTCAACACAATCGTCCCGTTCCCACTCCTAATCCACACAAACCCCTTTCTAACCCCGCGTGCTTTAAACAAGCAGATAAGTTAATTGTTCTGCACCCGTTCTCTACAATGGCAGCCCGATATCTGTTTTGACAGTTATGGATAAATATTTAATTGGAAACCAAACTCGGTGATCGAATGATAAAATAATTATTGAACTCGGCTATCGCAAAACATCGTGATTTTGGTTACTCCCCGAAAATTTGGGTGGGGGTGTGCGGAGAGCTTCTTGAATTCATTACCCTATTTCACGCCAAAATATGTGATTTTCCACACCCTATTTTAGATTTGATCTAAAATTTGATACCCTATTTCAGACCAAAAGATACATGTCGATCGCAGCTAACCCGGGACCCATGAACTGCTGCGGCTTGCGTAAAACATTTGAGAAGGGCTAAGGGAAGGGCTTCAAATTGCTGACGTTAATCAACCGCACTTCTTAAGCAATGAATAATGATTAAAAACGTAGCTTCTTCTAAAAACCATACCTTAAATTCCATACCAGAGTGCACAAACATATTCTTTTTCAGGCCAAAAATGTTCAAAATCGTTATCCTATTTCAGACCAAATTAAAATGGCTTAAAAACCATACCCTTTGACGCCGCATACATGTATACCTATAAAGCTTAATATATAAAGAAGTACCCTCCGGACAAAACTTCCATATCTGTACCCGGCCGTACGCTATATCTCATTTACGTTTCGCGTATTAACGAGATAAAAATGGTGAAGGTAATAAACACAAAATTCTAACATATTATGGTGATTTCTTTGTACAGGCATTTGTATGAAAACAAGATTAAAGTCTTACCTGCTGGCATTTTTGCTAATCTCACAAATTTAAGGTTGCTGTAAGTGAATAATTTCCTAGGATGGACCAGCTCGAAGCTTTTGATTTCGTGTTTAATATTGAGCGGCTTGTCACATCTGGTAGCGTTTCAGCGTTTAGGATGAGGTAAATTTTAAACGTAATTTACCAAGTCTTGAAATGATCAAGCAAGTATCATTATATGTATATCAATCATAAGTCGTTGTAGGGAACAATATATATCCATGCTAGAAATCTGTCATAAATGATTTTTTGTTATTTTTTCCCCTGGAGGCGGGAAAAAAGAGAATTCGCATGATAGTACCAAGTTATCCACTACTGTTAACCATTTGTTGCAAAATTCAACAGCGTGTATTTATTTATTATTTATTTGTATCTGTGTTATTTCCTAATTTAATATTTATTTTCAAAAAGAAACGTTTACATTCAACGACTTGTACTTATATTTAACAACATGCGTTTGTATTCAACTTCAACCCAAAGTACTGCTATTCATCTAAAATATTGATTTAACTTCAGCCCACACTTGCTTCATTCTACAGAGATGTTGATTCAACTACAAACCAAACATTTGTTTATCCAACGAAAATATTCATTCAACTTCAACCCAAACTTTCGTTATTCAACCGAAATATAATAATAATAATAATAATAATAATTATTATTATAATAATAATAATAATAATAATAATAATAACAATAATGGCATTTATATAGCGCATTACATAACATCCAAAATTAACGTTTTGTTAGCTTGCCGAATAATCTTAATATATTAATTCAAAACAATCGTCCCGTTCCCACCCCTAATCCACACAAACCCCTTCCTAACTCCGCGCGCTTTAAACAAGCAGGTAAGTCAATTGTTCTGCACCCGTTTTCTACAATGCCAGCCCGATTTCTGTTTTAGCAGTTATGAATAAAATATTAAATTAAAAACCAAACTCGGTGATCGAATGATAAAACAATTATTGAACTCGGCTATCGCAAAATATCGTGATTTGGTTAGTGTCGTAATTTGATCAGTGTCAATTATTTGTTGATCTACTTTCTACCTAATATATATACCGTACATGCTCGAATTAGCGCCCAGCTTCAAATAAACGCCCCGCTTCGAATTACCGCCTCTCCTAAGGCTCAAAATTTGTAATAAGCGCCCCTCTCCAAATAAGCGCCCCCCCCCCCCCCCCCCCCCCCCCCCCCGGAGAAAAAAGGGAACTTAAGCACCGACGTTTTAGGGGCGACGGCGACGTTAGTAACCGAGAGAGCCTGGGTAGCGGATGCCGTCGTTCCCGCCAAATTACAAAGGTTTAAGCAAAGAGAAGTTTTCGCGACGGCGACTTCTTAGGGACCTAGCTGTGAGAAAATGCCGTCTTTTTGTAAAATAAGAGAAATGCTGCTTCTATCTTATGATATGAAGATCATTACAGATGAAGAATTTTTGGTCTTGTGGGAGGCCTACCAGTCGAAGAACCCAGAATTTCCGTACGATTCGTATGAAAGATTTGATTTACAAAACATTGACGAGGCGGAATGTTTAGCTGAATTTAGAGTCCGCAAACAAGACATCCCTGTGCTGGCAAATGTTCTTCAACTACCAGCCAACATCCGTTGTCAACAAAGAACAGTATGTGATAGAATTGAAGGCTTATGCATGCTGCAGCTGCTGAGGACTGAGGTTTTCATATCCATGCAGATATTCAGATATGATCTGTCGATTTGGAAGACCAGTGCCGGAGTTATGCATGATAACGAACGAAGTCATGGATAACATTTTCAACCTTCACAGCCACCGAATTGCCCGATGGAATCACGATATTTTGAGTCCTCCTTTGTTACAGGAGTATGCTGATGTCATTCATGCCAAAGGGGCCCTTCTAGAAAACTGTTTCGGATTTATTGATGGGACAGTAAGACCGATAGCCCGCCCCGATCAACACCAAAGAATTGTATACAATGGGCACAAGCGTGTCCACTCGTTAAAATTCCAGTCTGTTGCTCTTCCAAATGGGCTCGTTGGGAATATGTATGGACCAGTTGGTAAGTAAGAATTCCAATTTTGTATATAAATTGTATTCCTCTTCAATGTATTACACATCAGCTCCTAGTAGACTGATACCCTGCAAATTCAATAAAAAAGTTTACATATATGTACGGTTGATGATCTCATTAAACATCATCCCCAGATTCACATTACAGTAGTTAATTTTTACGCACAGCCAGGGGAGCAGGGATTGTAGTTAATTTCTGTGAATGAACTCCATTACCCATGTACCAAAGGGTATAGATAATACTGAAAACATTTCAATTTTGCTTTCAGAGGGAAAAAAGCATGATGCTAGTATGTTGGTGGACTCCAACCTCCTCCGCGAGCTTGAGCGAAATGCATTTTCTCCAGCTGGTGATCCTATGTGTGTGTACGGTGATCCCGCCTATCCTTTGCGAGTGCACCTTCAAGCACCATTTCGCTATGGCAGACTAACCCCAATGATGGAAGCATACAATGCAGAGATGAGTTCTGTCAGGGTTTCTGTCGAGTGGCTGTTTGGGGATATTATAAATGATTTTAAATTTTTGGATTTCAAGAAAAATTTAAAAATTGGCATGAGCAGTGTTGGAAAAATGTATCTAGTCAGTGCACTCCTTAACAATGCGATAACCTGCTTATATGGGAATACTACCTCAGAGTTTTTCGGTCTAAGCCCCCCTTCTTTAGAAGACTGCTTCAGATAAATCAAAGCATTGAACAGTTTATTTTAGTATGATTTAACACTCACGCTTCATGAAAGTGTTTCCTATTATCATGGTCAATGTTTTATAATAAGGTCAAAATCATGCTGAGATCGATACAATGTAATAAGCCATTA